>MJUU01008343.1:238283-265362 GCA_002080025.1 Modiolus philippinarum | reverse complement strand
AGTTTAACATAGGGACCCTATGGGAAATGCATCCAAAGATCTTCTCCTCTGAAACTACCAAGCCAAATTGAACCAAACTTGGTCACAATAGTCCTTGGGTGGTCCCCTTTAAAGTTTGTGATTTTTATGTTCTTACCTCTTCCAAGATGGCCGCCAGTGTGGAACATAGTTTAACATAGGGACTCTTTTGGGAAATGCATTCAAATGTCTTCTCCTCTGAACCTACTGAGCCAATTGGAACCAAACTTGGTTACAATTGTCTTTGGGTGATCCCTTCCAAATTTGTGATTTTTAGTTTGTACCTCATCCAAGAANATTTTCGCTCTATGGGAAATTCACATAAAAAACAAGGCCACCATGCAGAACATGGAAAACCCTGCTTCAGCATTTTGTCAGGTGAGCGATTCAGGCTCAGTGTCTGAGCCTCTAGTTTTAGCTCACCTGGCCAAAGGCCATCTGAGCTTTTGCCATCACTCGGCGTCCATCCGTCCGTTAACTTTTATTCAAAGATCTTCTCTAAAACTACTGGGCCAATACTAACCAAACTTGGCCTGAATCATCACCAGGGTATGCTCTTTCAAGTTTGTGATTTTTATGACCGTAGACCAAAAAACATGGCTGCTGTTACTAAAAATAGAACATAAGGGTAAATTGCCGTTTTTTGCAAATTACTCAAAAACCAGTACTGATATCATAATTCTGACGAAGTAAAAATGATCAGCATGATGAGATCTACCTGCCCTGCAATTTTGAAGAATGTCCGTTTACCCGTCTTGGAGTTATTGCCCCTTTTCCATAAAAATTTCAGTTTTTCGTTACTTTTATTCTTATATGTTGAAAATGGTAGAAGATAGAAGTGAAATTTATATAACAAAAATGGTCAGCATAGTAAGATCTACATGTCCTGCAATTTTGAAGAGAATCTGACTACCCACATAGGAGTTATTGACACTTTTTCTTTGAATTTTTACAATTTTTTAACGTTTTTACTTTCATATCAAAAACTGTTTGAGATAAAGGTTAAATGTGAATTGCAAAAGTGTTGAAGTTTTCGAGAACTACAATTTCTACATATGTCCAGCAGGTTCGCAATTCATCCATGATGGCCGCCAGCGGGGAAGATAGTTTAACATAGGACCCTATGAGAAATGCGTTCAAAGATCTTCTCCTCTGAAACCACTGAGCCAATGGGGACCAAATTTTGTCACAGTAGTCTTTGGACGGTCCCCTTTAAAGTTTGTGATTTTTATGTTCGTACTTCATCCAAGATGGTCGCCAGCACGGGACTTACATAGGACCCTATGGGAAATGTATTCAGAGATCTTCTTCTCTGAAACTACCAAGTCAAACTGAATCAAACTTGGTCACAATAGTCCTTGGGTGGTCCCCTTTAAAGTTTGTGATTTTTACGTTTGTACCTCATCCAAAATGGCTGCCAGTGTGGACATAGGGACACATGTTTAACATAGGGACCCTATGGGAAATACATTCAAATGTCTTCTCCTCTGAACCCACTGAGAGAATTGGAACCAAACTTGGTTACAATAGTCTTTAGATGTTTCCCTTCAAAGTTTGTGATTTTTATGTTCATACCTCATTCAAGATGGCCACCAGCAGGGAACATAGTTTAACATAGGGACTCTATGGAAACTGCATTCAAATGTCTTCTCCTCTGAACCTACTGAGCCAATTGGAACCAAACTTGGTTACAATTGTCTTTGGGTGATCCCTTCCAAAGTTTGTGATTTTTAGTTTGTACCTCATCCAAGAATGAAAATGCAACACCTGGTGAACTGATTTATAGTATGAATGGGTGGTCTTTTGGTGACAATGAATAAAACCAGTTGCCAGGTGAGCGATACAGGCTCATGTGAGCCTCTAGTAAAACTTTTTTGTACATCTTTCAGAAAACAAAATTCACATACCTACCTACTCACATCTGAAATGATCAGTTGATGAACAAAAAACAACAACTTGGTAAAGATAGCCTAATGTACATTTATTATGCCACGAAAAATATACTATGGTCTGCCTTTTCTGCACACCCTTTAAGAGATTGAAAGCTTACCTATTATATCATAATTGATAATTCTGCATGCATCTACAAGAAGAACGGCAATAAAGGATGTTCCTAAGCTACGTTGCATGTAACTATGAATCAAATGCCAAGAGAGGAGAGTATTTTACCCTTCATCTATCATTTTGTCCATTCATATCACAAAATTTTTGTTGCATTTTGCTCTGCTGAATCATTTAATAATTTCCATATCGATATGCTGTATAATGTGAGATACAACACATGTATATTTTGAGTTTAATTAGATATCTTCTTCCTGTTTTCTAGGAATTATTGGTCTCACTAATAAGTATTGGCTTGCAAATTGCTATTAAGGTGGTACAGGAGTCTAAAATCTGTCAGATAGAATTTTCTGGTATTTTCATGATTTACAAAAATGAAATAAAAATTGGCGGTCACCACACATGTAAGAATGAAATATGTCATGAAAAAATTTACTATTTTGGTTGAAATGATAGGAAAAATTAGCGAATTTAAACAAAATTTTAATTAATTTTAATTATATCAGATAGATTTTTTTTTAGCTCACCTGGCTATGCCAGGGTGAGCTATTGCCATCACTTGGTGTCCGTCGTCCGTCTGTCCATGGTTAGCTCACTTTCAAAAATCTTCTCCTCTGAAACCACTGGGTCAAATGGAAACAAACTTCAACTGAATCATCACTAGGGTATCTAGTTTCAAATTTGTTATTTTCCATGTCTTACGTCAAACAACATGGCTGCTGTTACTAAAAATAGAACATAGGAGTAAATTACAGTTTTTGGCAAATAACTCAAAAGCCGTTACAAATATGAAAAATCTGACATGGATAATAATGATCAGCATGACAAGATCTACCCATGGTGAAATTTTGAAGAAAATCTGATGACCCATCTTAGAGTTATTTCGATTTTTCCGTAAAATTTTCAAAATTTTGATGTTTTTTATTTTTTATTTAAAAAAACTATAAGAGATAAAGGTTAAGTTTAAATTGCAAAAATGTTCAACATGTTAAGGTCTACCAACATGGAAATTTTGAAGAAAATCCAAGCACCTATATATGAGTTATGGCCCTTTATTGGTCAAATTTTTCGTGATTTTATACTTTTTGTCCTATATTTCAAAAACGCTTTGAGATAGAGGTCAAGTTTAAATTGCAAATATGTTCAGCATGTCAAAGACTACATTTTATTGAACACAGTCAAGTTTTCCGACCTATTCCAAGATGGCCGCCAGCGGGGAACTTAGTTTACCATTTGACCTAATGGGAAAATTCATGCAAAGAACTTCTTCTTGAGAACCACCAAATGGATTTGAACCAAATTTGGCATGAATGATGCTGATGAGGTGCTGACCAAGTGTTGTTACTTGGGTGCCGATCCATCATCCAACATGGCCGCCAGCGGGTATCTTAATTTTAACATTGGACCCTATGGGAAAATGCATACAAAGAACTTCTACTTGAGAACCACTGAATGGATTTGAACCAAACTTGGCATGAATGATGCCTATGAGGTGCTGACCAAGTGTTATTACTTTGGTGCCAATCCGTCATCTTACATGACCAACAGCATTGGACCCTATGGGAAATGCACACAAAGATCTTCTAGAGAACTGCTGAATGGATTTAAATTAAACATGACATGAATGATGCCTGTCAGGTGCTGACCAAGTGTCACCAGCTGTGAACTTAATTTAACAAAAGATATTTTTCTTGAGAACTGCTTAATAGATTTAATCCAAACTTTGCATAAATAATGCTTATGAGAAGCTGACCAGGTGTTGTTACTTCGGTGCTGATCCATCATCCAATATGGCTGCCAGCGATGAATTGGACCCTAAGGGGAAATGCATACAAAGATATCATGGAAAACCACTGAATGGATTCAATTTAAACATTGCATAAATGAAACTTGTGAGATTTTGACCAAGCTTGTTACTTTGGTGCTGATCCATCTTCCGACATGGCCACCAGTAGCAAAACTTAGTTTAACATTTGACCCAGTGGGAAAAGCATAAAAAGATCTTCTCCTCTGGAACTGCTGTAACAATTTCAGTAGAATTTTAATATGATAGTCCTTGGGTTACCCTCTTCAAAGTTTTATGTTAAATAGCTGCCAGCAGGGAATGTAGATTAACATATAGGCCCCTTAAGTTTGGAAATCTTCTCTGAAACTGCTTTAACAATTTTAATTAAATTTTATAAAAAGTTTCTGATTTTTATACCCCGCCACACATAGTGGTGAGGTATTATGTGATACCCCAAGTCGTGTGTCCGTCCGTCCGTCCGTCCTTCTGTCCGTCCCCCGAAGGTTTCCGACTGATAACTTGTGAACAAAGTAACATAAGGTCTTCAAACTTGGTATGTAACTTCTTTACCACAAAACTCAGGCCAAGTTCGATTTTGGGTTCAGAGGGCCAAGGGGTTCTGGAGTTATGCCCCTTGAAACTTTGAAATTTTGCGAATTCTAGGGTTTCCGACTGATAACTTGTGAATGAAATTGTGTATTGTCTTCAAACTTGGTATGTAACTTGTAAACCACAAAACTCAGGCCAAGTTCGATTTCGTGTTCAGAGGGCCAAGGGGTTCTGGAGTTATGCCCCTTGAAACTTTGAAATTTTGCGAATTCTAGGGTTTCCGACTGATAACTTGTGAATGAAATAATGTATTGTCTTCAAACTTGGTATGTAACTTGTAAACCACAAAACTCAGACCAAGTTCTATTTCGGGTTCAGAGGTCCAAGGGGTTCTGGAGTTATGCCCCTTGAAACTTTGAAATTTTGTGAATTTTAGGGTTTCTGACTGATAACTTGTGAATGAAATAATATATTGTCTTCAAACTTGGTATGTAACTTGTATACCACCAAACTCAGGCCAAGTATGATTTTTGGTTCAGATGTCCAAGGGGTTCTGGAGTTATGTCCCTTGAAACTTTGAAATTTTGTGAAACGTGGCGGGGTATCATGTAATGCACCATTACTATTTTTATGTACATGCACCACCAAAGATGGCCCATCAATTGGGAATTATAGAGCTGCATAGGACCCAGGTGAGCGATACAGGCTCTTGAGAGCCTGTTGTTTCAATTTGTTAAATTGTTAGCTTATATACAGCCTTTCAATTTCAGTGGAAAAAATTTGGGGTCACCATACTTATTTTTGAATAAATTACGAAAAACTGATTTTTTTCCTATTATCTCTCCAAATGGAACAGGATTTTGCTGAAAATGTTCAACATTCTGCATAGTATTAATAAAAGTGGCATATTGCATCAAATTTAACTATTATAAGACATTAAAAATGGTTTTGGCAATATTCCCATAGTGAATTCAATTGTTAGTCACATGCACAAGAATGATGAGCTATTTTATACTCCCGTACTACCTTAAGAGCCTGCATCCTCCATGTATTTTAATGAATAAAAATATATGTATTTTACAGATGCGGAGGAGAGAAAAAAGAAGGAATCTGTGGAAAAAGAAGATGTGGCTAATAAAAGCATCTCAAACAATTCAATAAAAACAAATGATTCTCAGGCTGATTCAAAAGTATAGGTTTCCATGAAAACCATTTAAATAGATCTGTATTGATATAAATGTATCTTCATTATTAGTGATCGTAACGTGTCCTGCCTGTATTTCTGTCCTCTATCACGATCTTACACCTTGATGTACAGGCAGTGATAATGTATGAGGTCTCCATGGTTGTGCTGATGTAATACTCCATCGTCAGCCAGTTACGTCGTCCAGACAGTGTGAGCTTCTACAATTGGCCAGTAACCAAGTCATGTGATGAGATCAGGGCGGTTTGTTGACCAGGCAGTCAAATGTGATTATTATTACGGTTGAATCTCGTTGTTTTAGACTCGAAGGAATGATATCTATAAATAACTTGGAATGGTGTCTATTGCAGTGTGCAGTGAATTTTACAGTCCCACCACAGACAATGTATTTAAGCTAATATAAAATTGACTGGGTTTTAAGTCTGTTTGAACTTAACGAAATGTAGGGTCCTTAAAATTCAGTGGAACTCTGGTGAAGATGATAAAAAATAAGAACCTTTCAACTGGAGACCACGTGGATGGTGCAGTTGATGTTTAAAAAAAGGGATCCCTTCGATTTTGACATTACGAGATTTCACTGTAAATTGTTAGGTTATTTAATTGTTATGTTTATTGTTAAGTCGCAAAAATTGCTGTAAATTGTAAAATTTACATGATTTTTATTTTTTCAGCACTGTTGAAAATGCAACTTGATTGGATGTCGCAATAAGTAGAGTTTTGCATGGTATTTTATTTTATTGAGCAATCTTAATAACTTGCTATTGCAATCAGACAGAGACACGTCTTTATGTAAGTTTAAAACTGCCAAATGGGCAAATATTTCTTCCCCAGTAAGTCATTGTTACATTTGAAATGAATTTAGTTCCCACCTTTTTGTAAACTATCAATATTTTTCAGTGACGTATATATAAGCTGACTAGTACAACTTTCAGTTACTTTTTGAAATGCCCTGATTTTATTTTGAAAGAGTTCCCAGTATTGCCTTGATATTTATTTTGCAAAAGTTTGTTTTATTATTGTATTGCAGCATGCTATCTAGAAATGAATTTTCCTTTATTTATGGTGCAATATTGATTATTTTTTTAACAGTACTTTTTCATACATTTATTGAAAATACAAAACTTACATTTTATGATCATTTTTGACCAATCCAAATTTGAAAATTAACATATATCATTTTTCATTATCTTTGTTATTGACCTTGACAGGAACAAAAAACAGAAATTGGCAGGCTGTTTCTGATTGTTTAAAATTGTCTGAAAAACACTCAGTCAAATTATCATTGAAAAATTCCAAAATTTGAAAATTCAGGAAACAAAAATTTTACACAGTTAACACACTGGAAAATTGAATTTTAGGTACATTTTTGTCTCGCATAGTTAAAATATACATACATTTTGTAATATAGATTAATATTTTATAACAAAAAATATTATAAAAAATCATATGTAGGTGGTAAATTAAAAGATATAGTAATACTTTGTTCATGTTATATACTATTCGGTAGATTTAATATTTCCACATTTGTAGAATTAGCACATTTATTGTAAGGCTCATTGAGAGTATTGAACAAAAATTGATAGATTCCTCAATAAAATTAAGTTAATTATAAAATTTCTCACTCTGAGTTGTGTAAAATTTTGGAAAATGGTTAGGAGCTTTGAAACATTTGAAACTTTATTGATTATCCAGATCATAAGAAATTTTGTATGTAACATGTTTCAGTTGTAGAACCTGTTTCCTTCATGCCCAGATAATAGAATTTTTCTTGAAATTAAGTATTCTCGCTTATCAGGTTTTGGTATTTCTATCAGATTTTCTTTTGTTTTATGTCTTCAAACGCATTTTATTGTTTTCCCATGAACCCCTGTTTTTTTTGTGATAGTTTCACTTTATACAGCTTTATTAGAATTCTGACAACACTTCTTTAGATCCTATTTATTTCGTCACATTCGTTCATGGATATACCGTATATTGATTATATAAAACCTACTAAAATTTCAGAGGAGTTTAGTTTCCCACCAACTGTTTGATAACTGGTATCTCAGAAATGACATTGGTTACCTATCATTTTTTTTTTCTCGCCTAAATTACTTTTTTTCAGTTTTCTATCAAAACAACATTTGTCTGAAGTCTTTTTTCAAACTGACCAGTGATAATTGTAAAATAGTTTTTTTTTTCTCACTTGAGTGTCCATTTGTTGCAACACTGGTCAGAAAAATTTGAAATGTAAGAAAGATGAGACCTGCAATGTTTTACTTGTAAATTTAGTTACACCAAGTTGAGCAATTTGAAAAAAAGTTTCATTTTTACATGACATACAAAATGTTTGTAATCACAGTGGCTTGTATATTGACAAAAATTGCTTACATGTTAAAAAAAATTTTTCTGAAGAAGCAATAAGTTTTTTTCTGTACTTTACCGTATTGTTATAATTTTTTTGCCGTGTTTCCTTGACCCACTGAAGAATGACCAAGGGTACCAAATTTGTACAAAAGATGGCAAGAATTCATATTAAACTCTTTGTTTAAGCTTCTTCGGTCAATACAAAAGTCATTCTAGAAAGATATTTATTCCAGGTGTTGTATTTTGGATGTTTTCAATCTATATTTATTCTTTTGAGGCAACTCGATCATTTTGAATTTCCACATGGTGTATTGATTTTGACAAGAGTTGTCTTTCTTAGTGCAATTTCCTGGAGGTAAATAAACGTGCCCTGCAATTTAAATTGTAGCTCCCATCAATTCGTTACCTCTGTCATCATCTCACAGTTAATTCGACCTGGAACACTATTGGTGAAAAGGTCAAGATCATATTTAAAAATCATTAATTTTAACTGCATTTTTATTTAAATTTGAAATAAAAAACAAGGTTGTGCTTTTACTTTTATATGCATAAAAATAAAACCATATTAAAATGGTAAAAAAAATACTTAAAAAATTTGAAATATAACCATGTCTTATTATTTCATTAAAAAAATGTGAAGAAAATAACTAGGGTAAAAGTTGGTTTTCCGTGGCCATATATGCTAAAAATATCAAGAGTTTTTTTCCCTAACAAAATTCACCCTTATAGAATTTTATTTCAAGTTATTGAAGTTATGAACAGATAGAATTCTGATAAACTTTGCATTTCATATTATTCAATGTACCACAGATACAATGTTGATTAAATTTGTATTTCAAAGATAGAATGTTGATTAAAT
This sequence comes from Modiolus philippinarum, assembly GCA_002080025.1. NCBI lineage: Eukaryota > Metazoa > Mollusca > Bivalvia > Mytilida > Modiolidae > Modiolus > Modiolus philippinarum. Next base: position 256,539 of record MJUU01008343.1, on the reverse strand, counting down.
TTATATTTTAAAGATAGAATATTATTAATTTGTACTTTAAAGATAGAATGTTGATGAAATTTGTTTTTTAAAGATTCAATGTTGACTAACTTTGTATTTCAAAGATAATATGTTGATTAAATTTGTTTTTTAATGTAGAATGTTGAGTAAATTTGTATAGGGCCTGTAAGTCTCATACAATTTTGGAACTTCCGGGATCAAAACTTGTACCCGGAAGTTACATTTTAAACCAAGATATATGACGTTTCAAACAAAAACTTGAACGCCACAATCCTCTTACGTCATGTTTTGGCGGGGAACGTTTTTAAATTGCCTGTTTATCGTGGATTCTCGTTAGTCACATGACGAGACTTACAGATCCTATTTCAAAGATAGAATGCTGATTAAGTCTTTATATAACTTTACCCTGTATTGAGTTAAAAATTAAAAAAAGCATCATTGAGAGTTTACATTTGATAAACATGGAAATTTTCCATAGAAATATTTTCTCTTGTTACCTCTCATAATAATTACAAAATTCCATCAATTATTCATGTTTCAAGTAATAGTAAAATAATTTCTAAATTTGTCCAAAATATAAAAAATGTTTTCACATTGTACCTTTTAAACTTGTCTATACAAAATAAAACTGCAAATAATATATATATATGGAAACAAAACACACATACTTAGAGTCTACTCTCAAATGTAATAACCATGTTTTTTTTTCTTGTATCATAACTGATGTAAGACTGAGTGTTGCTATATAAATATAAAAGCATTGAAGCAAAACACACATATTTACAGTCTACTCTCAAATGTAATAACCGGGTGTAATAACCATGTTTTTTTTTCTTGTATCATAACTGATGTAAGACCGAGTGTTGCTATATAAATATAAAAGCATGGAAACAAAACACACATATTTACAGTCTACTCTCAAATGTAATAACCATGTTTTTTTCTTGTATCGTAACTGATGTAAAATCGAGTGTTGCTATGAGGAATTTTTAAATGCTATAAAACCGAGTGTGTTGCTATAAGGAATCTTGTGAGCATTGTTAAAGTAAATCTTTCTTTATAAAGGGGATCCACTGTTACCAGTTCTTTCCTTCTGTTATAGTATAAGGTTAGTGGTTGTTGACGAGTGTTTATAAATTTTTATTGCTTGAATACCAGTTTTCAATTAACCCCTGAAAATATCAATTCTGTCACAAATGGACACGTATATGAAAATATATTTTTGACATAGGTATCATTTCTCTTAGACTTGATCATTCAAACTCTTTATTCTGTATTATGTTAGTCAAGAGTTTTCTTGAAGCAGACACATTCCTCTAAAAACTGGTATCCATGGAATACGACAATGGAATGTGTTATAGATAAAGGGGAATAACTGTTGTTACTTTAAAATCTTCCCGAAACTCAAAACTCTTGTGTAGATTTTTTTTGTTAATACACATTTGTTATTTATAAAATAATCAATTTGATATTGTGTGATTTCATTCATATGTAAATGTATTTATCTATATTACAGTAAAAAATATAGATTTTTTCGTCTTTCAAACATCATGCAAAATAATTTTTTTATTATATTTGTAAATATTTCATTAATAGGTAAAAAGACTACCTGAAATTTCCTACCCAGGAAATTTTCTTATTAACATTGATTCAAACCAAATACGTGTAAAATATTAAACCTTTTTAGTTTACCAATATTTAAGCTGTTTATATAGAATTTTAGAGAAATTAATTTTAATCTGATTGTTTGTTATTCTTTCTTGCTATCAGCATAAAGGCTTAAGCTGCCATCATTAATTCATTGGGGCAACATTTTATGCCCCTGAGATGACAAATTGCAACATTTTATGCCCCTGAGATGACAAATCAGGGAGCATATTGTCTTATCCTTGTCGGTCCGACTTTATTGGGGATACATAGTTTGTCATGGCAACTCCTTCAGAATTGTTTCCTGAAAAGATGAGATATTTGGATTTTGTTCATCTTTTCTGAAAACAAAGATTGTTGAAAAAAACTTGATAATGAAGTTTCTGTAAATTTACTTTTTGCAGATAGCCATTTTCACAACTTTATGTGTCTTCAGTGCAGATTAAATCAAAACTTTGGAAAACCATAAACAGATATATGTCTAAAAGCCGAGAGGGAACCTGTAACAAACAAGCTAGATACTAAAACGTAACCCAGAGTCCACTACACTCCCGTGAGGGTTATGACTTGGTCCCATTACCCGTAATGGAGCAAAATTTGTTTCAGTTTGCAAGCAAAATACCTACTATGTATAAACACAATCAATTTTTACTGCTTATGTTTCTTGTATTTCTGTCAAAAATCTCCTTAAGTGGCTCAAAACTTCCTTTTTTAGTAACGCGTATTCAAAATTGTTTTTCAAGCTTCGGCCATTTTGAAATTTATTTTGAAGAATATGATCAGATGTAGGATTCAAAACCAAATCCGGTCATTTCCGGATAATGTTAATGTTAAATTCCGGTCTATGACAGACATTGATTTGCAGAATCCATTGCAGCATTTTATGATTATATTCATTAGTCTCTATCAAATCTGCGATTTACTTTTGATAGCCTTCGCTTCAGATTTTCAATTTGATGTGCAACACTTTTCATCAGGAAGAATATGCATATTTTTGATTGATTAAGGAGGAAAAATGTTAATTTGGAGATTTTTTACTATCAAAGGTCTGATAAGCTCATAATAAAACCATTATTTCGCCTGGTGTGAATCACAGGGGCTGCTCCATTACGGGTAATGGGACCAAGTCTTAACCCTCATGGGAACGTAGTGGACTGAGGGTTACGTTATCGTATCTAAAAAAACAAGCCAAAATCAGCAGAGGTGATGAAGATACTCCTTAGTTTTATACAAAATTTTCTTAAAAGTTAGATAATGCACATTTTAAGGGAGTATGAGCATCAGTTTTCAGAGGCATTCGATATTTTGGGTTTCATCCGCTCAAACAGGGTTAATTTTTTTGCATATGGATCATATTTTCTTGGTTATAGGTCATTTTAAAATGCATAAAATGGACAATATGTAAAGTTTTATCAACTTCCAATTATGGCATTTTCATATATGTGAAGGCATATTATCAGCTAATGGAAAATGAAGGAAAACTCAAGAGAGAACTGTTTCCCGCCAAAATTTTGACGTCTTATATCTCAAAAACTTCTTGCATGGATTCTCAAAATTTTTTGCTCATATTGTTCTTTTAGCAAAGTTCTTTAAAACAAACGGTCAGAATTTTAATTCTAATAACAAAATTTCTGACACTCGTACTCCCTTAAATAAAATTGGTTTTAAGGTCAGCACCTAAGTACCCAATACCAGGTTGGTGAATACTCAATAAATTAAATACAAAAGTTAATGTAAATTTAATTTCATTAGATGGCCATTCACAACTTGTGTCACTTCAATGCAGACCAGATCGAAATATTTGGAAGACTATAAACCCAAATATATGTTGAAGCAGAGAGAACATATAACAGGATTTAAAAACAGAAAACAAAAAATCAGTGAATACCCTCAAGATTTAACTGTCCACAAGCAGAGGTATTGGCCCAATTGTAATAATAACTAAGGCCATGAAAAAAAAAATTATTGGTTCTCAGGCCCTCCCTCATCTAGTTGGTGGCTTGAAAAAAGCCCCTCATTGACCCTATTTTTTGCCATTTCAAGAAAATAAAAATCAAAAATCACCTCCCTCACTACTTTTTTGTGGTTTTAACAATGTAAAAAGCTGCCTCATCTATTTTTTGGCAAATAAAAAGATAAAAAAAAATTACCTCCCTCCCTCATCTGTTTCAATGAAAAATGGCCTGAGAACCAATTAATTAATTTTGTATGGCCTAAATTTTATAAATTTTAAGCATATGAAAATGACCATTTCAATAACTTATGTCTCTTTAGTGCATATCAGATCAAAACATTTGGAAGACCATTAACAAAATTAGGTGTAAAGGCTGATTGAGAACAACTAACATTAGCCTTTTGTCCATTTAGACCCCCCCCCACCCAAAAAAGGTGTTTCTGACGTTTTTTTTTTCGTACTAAAGTCATCCCAGAGAACCGGAAGTGGTGCCGAACCGGCTTTTCTTCGTGCCAGTAGCTAAGCCTGTAACACCACTTTCATTTCTGAATCATTGACATAAATAGCGTAAGAATTGTTCATGACAGAGAAATATATGGAAAGCTGGTAGTGTCAAAATCACTCAATTTCCTTATTTTCCACTGAATTTTGGTGCAGTTTCTTTCTGTGGGACATTGTTCCTAAAATTGTGATATGTCTGTTATTCTCAATCATCTTTCTACATTATTCAACCGAAGTTCGAGCATTTTCACCTTCTTTTCCCAAGCGGAAATATCTTTGAAGTTGCCTACCCTCCCTTAAATTTTACGATTTTTTAAATTTTCTGTTTCTGGAGCTCTTTCAACAGCCGTTATTACTACAAAAGTGCTCTTAAAAACTACTACACATAATTGCTGTTAACATTTGCCATTAGGCTACAGGACATGCACAAAAAGTTTGCAATTGAAATGTATGGAGGGCCATGGTGCACATCAATACAGTCTTAGGTAGTAGAGCGAATATATGCGTCACTGGTAGATAAAGTGTTAATTCCATTTCTTTATTCATACTAGTAAATTTATATAGTTTCAGAGATGAAAATCGGCTGTGTGGCATCTGACAAATGTCCAGAGTTAACATTTTGAATTACAAATTAACCCATGGACATTTTCCAGACGTTAAGCCTTCCAACTCGAGTATAATAATTATTGCCACTGAAATCGATGGAAATCGGTAAATATCTGTACAATAATCCATCTGATTTGGCTTTGTCTCTGAATGTCCTCTCATAAGGCCTACAGAAAATTCTACTTTCTACGAATCGTGTTGCCATCTCCGAGACAGAATACAAAACTGATGGAGTTTCACGCTTTTGACAAGTAACTAACTGTCTGTTCAGCTGTTATTATACATTCAACAGAAAAAACTTACATGCCAATATTACGCTACCATATTTTCCAGTATAGTAATCCTCAACAAATTGAAAATATTCTTTCTCTCAAACTTACAGTCGGGAAACCTGTTTCTTGGCGCCATATTGCTTAGTATAATGGCATGCACTTTTTAGTTTAAAGAACTTGTTAATGCAAAATGCTTTTTTATTTTGAAAAAAAAAATGAATTATTTTATATTGGATCATTTAGGTTTTATTTAAAATCTAGATGAAAATAAATATATTATTGTTTATCAGATATTGGAACTATATTTTCCGTGGAGTAATATTGCAATTCGTTCATCTGATGTCGATTTCAATAATAATTAATGTAATAAACATCGTTAAAATCTGCAACTACATTAGAATGGAGATAACGCGTCACCAGTAAACTCAATTTGCGACCATCAAATCCCCAATTGATGCCTCCAAATCTTCAAATACAATACAGTTATCTCCTAAGTATCCCTCATGCATAGCTCTGTCCTTAGCTGAATTTTGGCTTTTCTATTTAGATCCTTTTGGTTATTTGTTCTCTATCAGCTTTGACACGTTTTTCGGTTAATGGACTTCCAAATGTTTTGGCTTGATCTGCGCTGATGAGACATAAGTTGTCAAAATGCGCATATGCAGAAAATTAATTAACAGTTACTTCAGTATTTTGTTGTTTAGGACTTCACACGTGTACAATAGTCCATAATAGTCCCTAAGTATCCAGCTATGTTGATATGTGTATACCCTATCACGGAAAGGTGTCACTAGAAAACTTAGATATTTGCGTCTTTGGGCTAATAGATTAAAAGATCTTGGAAACCACTGCTGTCAGTTGGAACCACACTTTTGTCACAAATACTGGAAGTCCTTTGATATTGTGTTGATTATGTTTGTACAACATCAAACCAATGGGAAATGCATTAGAAGATCTCTTAAACCACTTGACCAGTTGGAACCAAATTTTATCACAATAGTCCTCGGATGGCCTCCTTGGGAGTTGTGTTGATTATGTGTAACACATCCAAAATGGCTGCCAATGGCCATTAGGATCATAGTTGGTAAGTATAGTTTATGGGATATGCAACCAAAAAATGAAATCTGCCAACCAGTTATACAAAACTCATCCTCATCCACAATAGTGCACTTTAAAACAATTTTGAAGATGCTGTAATCATGGATTTTTTTTTGTTTGGTTATTTTTGTGATTCTTGGGACAAACATTTAACGAAAGGATGAAAAAAGGGGGGTGGTAAATGTGCAAATAAACAAGCTTTAAATTTTTTTATGCCTCCAGATCTTTAGATTGTGGGCATATTGTTTTTGTCCTGTCTGTCTGTCTGTCCATCTGTACGCAACTTTAACCTGGCTCATAACTTTTAATCCAAATGTGATAGGACCTTCATAATTGGTATGTGTATTGATCATGTGAATCTGAACATCATTATGCAAATTTCACTAAGGTTAGGTCAAAGGTCAAGGTCACAGAGGTCAAAAGGTCAAAATCTAGATTTTGCTATAGATCGTTAATTACAATTACTAGAGGCTTGATATTGTATTTGTGAATAGATCTAATGAAGCTTAATACAAATCCACCAAAAATATTTGGGTAAGGTCAAAGGTCAAGGTCACTGAGTGCAAGAGTGAAAACTTTTGACAAAAACTTTAACATTGTCTATATCTTTTCAACCAAATGTGATAGGACCTTCATATTTGGCCTGTACATTGGTCGTATGAAACTGAACAGCATTATGCAGATTTCACTAAGGTCAGGTCAAAGGTCAAGGTCACAGAGGTCAAAAGGTCAAAATCTAGATTTTGCTGTAGTTCGTTAATTACAATTGCTTGAGGCTTAATATTCTGTATGGGAATAGATCTAATGAAGCTTAATACAATCCACAAAAAAAAAAAATTGGGTCAGTTCAAAGGTCAAGGTCACTGAGTGCAAAATTGAAAACTTTAACAAAAACTTTAACATTGCCTATATCTTTTCAACCAGATGTGATAGAACCTTCATATTTGGCCTGTATATTGGTCATATGAAACTAAACAGCATTATGCAAATTTCACTAAGGTCAAGTCAAAGGTCAAGGTCAAAGAGGTCAAAAGGCCAAAATCTAGATTTTAATATAGCTCGTTAATTACAATTGCTGGAGGCTTGATATTCTATATGTGAATAGATCTAATTAAGCTTAATACTAATCCACCAAAAAAGAATTAGGTCAGGTCAAAGGTCAAGGTCACTGAGTGAAAATCTGAAAACTTGAACATTGCAGATATTTTTCCAACCAGATGTGATAGGACCTTCATATTTGGCCTGTATATTGATCATATAAAGCTGATCATGATTATGCAAATTTCATTAAGGTCAGCTCTAAGGTCAAGGTCACAGAGGTCAAAATTTAGATTTTGGTTTTAGCTCGCAAATTACAATTGCAAGAGGCTTGATATTCTATATGTGGATAGATCTAATGGAGCTTAGTACAAATGTCCACTAAACCTTAATTTCTAGTGATTGCAATTTTAGTATTTATTTTGTATGGTAGACATGGTTGCTGCCGGGGGCATAGTGTTTCACAAACACATCTTGTTCAATTACATGAAACGTTTTAAAACTTTTTCAAGCTAGTCATGAGGGGACAATTTTCAAAGATTTTTCTTGACCACAAAAGTAGCAAAAATAACCCCCATAAGAAAATTTTGATATTTATAGTATGTGTACCAAATCACAAAATTCTGCCAGTGGGTAACACTGCAATACATTTGAAGATCTCTTCACTGAAACCTCTGTGTCCATTTAAATAAACCTCTTGTCAACTATAATTGGCGTCCTTTGAAAAATATGTTTATTATATTTGTAATTTTCATTTTGTCGGCAAAGGTTTTGTAATTGGGTGAAAATTTTGACTGAACTAATAAAAAAAAATGTCGATTTTGAATGTTGCATCAACCTTTGGTTGTTAGGATATTCTATCGTTCCTTGGAGCTTTTATGACGTCATAATGTGAAAACGTCAAATCTCTGCAGGATATATCAACGACCAAGTTTCTACAATTTTTCTGACGTCTAGTTTATCTATTTGTGTAATCATGAATGTTTTAAATTCTTAATCAGAAAGAGCAAATGCAATAGAAGTTTATATTTATCCATTTGATTTTGTGTGAAAACTTGAATAAAAGTTTTTGCCTTTGAAACTTTGGGAGAATCGCTTGATATATCCAGGTCAACCTCTGATATATTTGGGTCAACCCGAATATGGCTTTTGCGGAAAGGCTCTGCAGGCTGATATAACCATGGGGAAGGATGATAAAGTTTGACATTATACCATATGAGAAAATATATTCAAAGATTATTTCCACTGACACTGCTGGGCCAATTTGAATCTAACTTAGCCACAAGTGTGGTCCAGTGTAACTGTAAGCGTACTTTCCGGCATGCAGAATTTTCGGGTATATAAACAGCCTATTGTATTTCTACCTTGATGTTTATTCCGTCACGGTCAGTACTCAATTGTGATTGGTCAATTAAATGTTGTGGATATTCTACCCTAGTGCATTTTATCCAAAAGAAAGGAATACACTGCAGGAATGAATCCACTGTTACATAACAGTGTAAAGAGTGAAGCCAATTAGATCTAAATTTGGCCACAATGGTCTTTAGATGGACCCCTTAAAATGGTGTTTTCAGGTTCATTCTTTATAATAGATGGCCCACAGTAGGGAACAAAGTTTAACATTGGAACCTATGAGAAAACATATTTACAGATCTTCTCTTCTTAAACTGCTAGGCCAATTGGAACCAAATTTGGCCTAAACAGTCTTTACGTGGTCTCCTTCAAAAAAACATGTTTTTCAAGTATGCAGGTTTTCTGAGATGGCCACCAGTGGGGAACATATTTCAGAAAAAGGGGTTAAATTAGGTATTTCTAGCTCACTTCACGAAGTGAGTGGGGCTTATTTGATACCCCTAGCATCGGCGTCAGAGTCTGTGTCCACTTCCAGTTAGGAAGAATGGTTAAAAGAGTCCATTCCAGGTTACTGACATGTCCCATATCAACCATATTGGTATGTATGATGTATTTTGGGATGACAACAACAATGCATGCTTGGGATGCTGTCTGACCGTCATTTTATGCATGAGCGACTTGGTTAGGTATAATGGTTCAAGTCCATTCCCGGTTACTGACATGTCCAACATCAACTATATTGGTATGCATAATGCATTTTGGGATGAAAACAACAATGCATGTTTCGGATGCTGCCTGTGGCCTACATTTTATGCATGAGTGACTTGGTTAATTAGAATGGTGAAGGTCTATATCTGCTTAATGACATGTCCCACATCAACCATATTGGTATTGGTGATGCAATTTGGGATGAGAGTCTTTGACCTACATTTCATGCATGAATGAATCTATTAAAAAGAATGATTATAGTCCATTCCTGTTACCTGACATGTTAAACATGTGAAAATGCTGTGCAACGAGGTAGGCTTAGCAGGCAGTGGCTGCTTTCCATGTTTGTGTTTGTGGAGTCCAAATTTCAGTGTGATGTTTCTTGGCACATTCTTAAGAACAGTTTTTTGTCTCTCCCGCGACGAAAGTCGGGGAAAGCGAGACTTAGGTGTGCAAAGTATGACGACCGCGACGACGTTAACTTTTACTTTGAAAACCCTTTGATGTAGGAACATCATATTTGGTCCAGTGGTAGTACTAATCGACTGCTACCTGACAGACATAACGTCATGTGACCTTCACCTCAATTTCACGGTCTAGTGGCCACGTTAATTTTTTCTGCTTAAGTCCATTTCTCAATAACTAGAAGTGGTAGGTTGATAATATTTGGTATGTAGGTTGGTCTTGGGTAGTACATGTCAGTCTGGCAGATGACTTTTGTCCTTGACATCAATATCACGGTATAGTGGCTATGTTAAGTTTTTCTGCTTAAGTCCATTTCTCAATAACTAGAAGTGGTAGGTTGATAATATTTGGTATGTAGATTGGTCTTGGGTAGTACATGTCAGTCTGGCAGGTGATTTTTGTCCTTGACCTCAATTTCACGGTCTAGTGGCCACATTAAGTTTTTCTGCTCTAGTCCATTTCTCAATAACTAGAAGTGGTAGGTTGATAATATTTGGTATGTAGGTTGGTCTTGGGTAGTACATGTCAGCCTGGCAGGAGACTTTTGTCCTTGACCTCAATTTCACAATCTAGTGGCCATGTTTAGTTTTTGTCTCGCCTGCGAAGAATGTAGCGAAGGCGAGACATAGCGACCATAGATTCCGTCGTCGGCGTCAACATTTGGTTAACCCAAATGTTAAACTTTTTTTGAACTTCAATAACTTTCTGAAATCTTGCTCAATAGCAATGAATTTTTGACACAATATTCAGTACAACTTCATTATTGAATCCCAAGTATAGTTTTGAAAAAAAAATAATTCCAATTTTTCCGTATTTTGCCATTTGTTGGACTTAGTTTTTTTCAATAATTTTTTTTTTGTTTCCATTATATCTCAACACCTACATGCCATAGACCATTGATGATTGATAGGTGGTTACATCTTTGGTAGTTACCAACATCCATACCAGAATTATGTCACCTTGACCTATATTTTCCATATCAATGAATATGACTAAATTTTGCACTTTGGTCCATAATATCAACAAAGTTTAAACAAATTGGAACTTGCATGTAGTGTATAGATACGCAATAAACTTTCAGGATTTTATTCCGGTTCTAACTTTGGTAAATTTCCTGAAAATGTCCAAGACTTAACAATTTTTGAAATTTTTTAATACAATCAAATATTTTAGCAATTTCTCATACCAGACATAATTCTGAAACTTAGGAATCAAAATATGGTTCCAATTTCAGTAAATTTCCTGAAACTCTCAAAGACAAGCAATTTTTGGGAAATCTTTTTAGCACAATGCTTTTTGATTGAATTATAGTGAAAACAAATTTTTCAATGCTTAGATCATGTAGATTTCAAAAATTGTGATTCCAATTTTGGTAAATTTCCTGATACTCGCAAACTGAGTCAAAGACGAGCAATTTTTTGAAATTCTTGTTAGCAACCATGCTTTTTGGATGAATTTTTGTCAAAACTAATATTGCCAATAGTTAGATTTCAAAAATTTTCAGTAAATTTCCTGATACTCTCAAAGACAAGTTATTTCATAGAATTTTTAGTAACCACATCTTAATATAGGCCAAATTAAAATGAAAGCGGAGTGAGCAGGCGAGACACCAGGTTCCACGGAACCTTTACGAATTATTCTGCTTAAGTCCATTTCTCAATAACTGGAAGTGGTAGGTTGATAATATTTGGTTTGTAGGTTGGTCTTGGGTAGTACATGTCAGTCTGGCAGGTGACTTTTGTCCTTGACCTCAATTTCACAGTCTAGTGAGCATGTTCACTTTTCTGATTAGTTCACTTAGATTTCATAACAATTTAGAGGCCAGCAGGGACGGGGGAGACATCTTTTAGGGTCATCACTTGTTTTTGTTTTTGTTTTTTTAATTTGTTGTCCCACCTTTTCAGAATTAGGGAACATATAGGGTGGAATTGTTTTCACATATTTGCCTGTAGAATGTTTATTATTTATCAGATTTTGATGGGGTTTCAATTAGTGTACTTCTTAGAACATTTCATATCTGGAATATGCCAATGGATTTCACATGACATGTACCGTTCACAAGATAATGGGGCCAAAAAGGGACAAATTTCAAAATTTATTTTTAGTCTGATTTTTATGCAGTTTTTTGCAATGGATTCCTTAGGGAAAATTAACATGGCGCTGCATCATCAGATTTTTGATAACTTGTTTCCAAGCTATGAGGGCCATAATTGCAAACATGCGGATTACCTAAAAAAAATTTAGATTCCTCTCTTTGTAGGCTTTCAGTAGTATGTCAACATATTTGCTGTAGCTCTTACCGTTTCTGATAAGAGGTCAAAGAGGCCAAAATTGCAATTATTAGAAATGTGTGAAATTTTTATTTTTCATAGATTTTGATGGGATTTTTTCCCTTGGATTATTCTCATTGTAAGCTTTCAGTAGTATGGCAATAGATTTTGCGTAGGTCTTGTGGTTTCCAAGCTATAAGAGGTCAAAGGGACCAAATTGCAATATTTCAAAATATTTGAAATCTTTATTAGCTCACCTGACCCAAAGGGTCAGTGTGAGCTATTGCCATCACTTGGCGTCCGTCCGTCTGTTAACTTTTCACATTTTCATCTACTACTGAAGCAAATTCAACCAAACTTTACAGGAATGATGTATGGATGGTCCTTAACAAGGATTGCTCATTTCGTTCTGATCCGACAAAAAACATGGCCGCCAGCACGGAACTTGTATTTAACATTGGACCCTATGGGAAAAACGTCATTTTCATCAATTCCTCTGAAACCACTGAGGCAAATTCAACCAAACTTTACAGGAATGATGTATGGAAGGTCATTTACAAAGATTGATCATTTCGTTCTGATCAGACAAAAAACATGGCCGCCAGTTCGGAACTTGTATTTAACATTGGACCCTATGTGAAAAAACGTCATTTTCATCAACTCCTTTGAAACCACTGAGGCAAATTCAACCAAACTTTACAGGTATGTTGTATGGAAGGTCCTTTACAAAGATTGCTCATTTCGTTCCGATCCGACAAAAAACATGGCCTCCAGCGCGGAACTTGTATTTCACTTTGGACCCTATGGGAAAAACGTCATTTTCATCAACTCCTCTGAAATCACTGAAGCAAATTCAACCAAACTTTACAGGAATGATGTATGGGAGGTCTTTTACAAAGATTGCTCATTTCGTTCCAATCTGACAGAAAACGGCAACAAGCACGGAACTTGTATTTAACATTGGACCCTATGGGAGAAACATCATTTTCATCAACTTGTCTGAAACCACTGAAGCAAATTCAACCAAACTTTACAGGAATGAAGTAGGCAAGGTCCTTTACAAAGATTGCCCATTTCCTTCCGATCCGACAAAAAACATGGCTGCTAACGCTGAACTTGTATTTAACATTGAAACCTATGGAAAAAAACATCATTTTCATCAACTTGTCTGAAACCAGTGAAGCAGATTCAACCAAACTCTACAGGAATGATGTATGGAAGGTCCTTTACAAAGATTGCTCATTTCGTTCTGATCCGACAAAAAACATGGCCCCAGCACGGAAGTTGTATTTTACATTGGACCCTATGGGAAAAACATCATTTTCATCAACTCCTCTGAAACGACTGAAGCAAATTCAACCAAACTTTACAGGAATGATGTACTAAAGTTCCTTAACAAAGATTGCTCATTTCATTCTGATCCGATAAAAAAACATGGCCGCCAGCATGGAACATAGTTTAACATTGGACCCTACTGGAAAAATCACATTTTCATCTACTCCTCTGAAACAACTGAAGTAAATTCAACTAAATTTTACCGGATTGATGTACTAAAGGTCCTTAACAAAGATTGCTCATTTCCTTCTGATCCGATAAAAACATAGCCATCAGCAAAGAACTTAGTTTAACATTGGACCCTATGGAAAAATCACATTTTCATCTTCTCCTCTGAAACCACCGAAGCAAATTTAACCAAACTTTACAGGAATGATGTACTAAAAGTCCTTAACAAAGGTTGCTCATTTCTTTCTGATCCGATAAAAAACATGGCCCCCAGCATGGAACTTAGGTTTAACATTGGACCCTTTGCAAAAATCACATTTTCATCTTCTCCATTAAAACCGCTGAAGTAAATTTAACATAACTTTACAGGAGTGATGTATGGATGGCCCTTAACAAAGATTGCTCATTATGTTACAATCCAAAGGAAAAAATGGCTGCCAGCGCAAAACTTAGGTTTAACATTGGACCCTATTGGAAAAATTAAATTTTCATCTTCTGCTCTGAAACCACTGCAACAAATTAAACCAAATTTTACAGGAATGATGTACAGAAGGTACTTTACAAAAATTGCTCATTTCATTTCGATCTGACTAAAAACATTACCTCCACTGCAGAACATAGTTTTCCATTGGAGCCTGGTATGAGATAACCAATCCTTTTCAACATCTTCTCTGAAACTTTTCTAACAAATTGAACTAAATGTATAGAAGGTACTTTACAAAAATTACTCATTTCGATAGGATCAGACCAAAAACATGGGTGCTAATGGAGAACATAGCTTAAATGGTACAGTAATAAACATATTTTTGGTCATGCATGGCATAGTTCTAAGAATTTAGTCAGGTGAGCGATACAGGCTCAGTCTCTGAGCCTCTAGTTAAGTCTCCCAAACAAAGTTTGGAGACTTATTGTTTTTGCACCGTTTCTTATTCATTATTATTATTTTTCCGCTTCTTCTTGCCATAATCTTGTCCTACCAAATTTTCAAAGACCACTTGCCCAATCTGAACCAAACTTCATAGGATGTTAGATCTCCACCCAAAAAAGTGCATTCGGGTATTAAAATTTTCAAAATGACCACCATCATCAAAATGGACATAATCAGGGGACATAGTTTAATTCTGCACATTTGGGAAAACCCATCTGAAACTACAAAGCCAATTGGAACCAAACTTGGCCACTATGATATTTAAAAGGTCCTGTGCAATTAAAAAAAAAGTTGTTTTCATGTTTGCATGTTGTCCAAGATGGCCACAGCATTGGATCTTATTGGAACACTTTTAAAAATCTTCTCTGAAACTACCGGGCCAATTAGAAACGAACTTGGCCATTATGGTCTTAAATAGTAAAATAGTTGTTTTCATGTTCTCCCTTTATTCTGTAGAGCCCCCAACGGGGAACCATAGTTAAGGACCCAAGGGAAAACTTATTCAAAGTTCTACTCCTTGAGAATTGCTTGGTCAATTGTAACCAAACTTGCCCACAATAGTGTTTCAGTGGCCCCCTTAAATAGGTGTTAGCACTTTTTCAGTTATGGCTACCATTACAGGGAACTAAGCTTATCATTGGACTTTTTGGGAAACACATGCAAAGATTTTCTCCTCGGAACTTACTGAACTAAAAATAAATAATTTGGCAACAATATAGTCTTAGGTAAAGGTTTTTTGGGGGTTAACACTTTATCCAAGATGGCCGTCAGCATGCGGAACATTGGACCTATGGAAGCAAATTCAAAGGTCTTCTCTGTTGGTCGTTTGGGCCCAAACTTGACCATTATAGGTTTGATGATATCCAGTTAAAATGTTTCAAGGTTTGCACCTTTTCCAAAATGGCTTTTATGAGGGAACATCTTTTAACCTTAGAACCTGCTGTAAAACATTTTAAGAGATCTCCTTTAGATAAAATTTTTCTCAATTTGTACATGTAGTTCATTTTTGTCTCGCCTGCAACGAATGTCAGGAAGCGAGACATAGCGATCCAAATTCCGTCGTCGGCGTCAACAATTGCACAAGTTTTTCATAGGTTGAATAGAATCATTTAATCTTCATAGAATTGTGTCAAAATTGGACAGAAGCTAGATAATGGTCAGAAAATTACCTCTAGCTAAAAAAATGGAAATTTTTTTTTATTTTTCCGTATTTTTTCCGTATTTGGACTTAGTTTTTTGAAATGATAACCCACAAATTAAATTTTTTTAGATGGTGAATAAAGTTATTAAATCTTATTGGAATATCATAAAAACTGGTCAGAAGCTAGAAAATGTTCTGAAAATTACCTCCAGATGAAAATTTTGAAATTTATTTTTTCATTTTTCCGTATTTGGACTTAGTTTGGTTTTTTTTTGCAAAAAAATTGAATGTTACCCACAGATTAAAGTTTTTTAGAAGTTGAATAAAGTTATTAAATCTTATTGGAATTTATTGAAAAGTGGTCAAAACTTAGATGATGGTCAGAAAATTATCTCCAGCTGAAAAAATTGGAATTTTTTTTTTTTTTTTTTTTTTGGTTTTTCCATATTTTTTGCATATTTGGACTTAGTTTTTTGCTAAATATTTCAATGTTAATCCACAAATAAAAGTGAATTAAGTGTTTGTATCTTAACAGAATTTCATTAAAATTGGATGTTGCTGCATGCAGTGTGCAGATATGGAACAAGCTGTTGGAATTTTCATTGTGGTTCCAACTTCGGTAAATTTCCTGAAAATATCAAAGACTGATAATTTTTGAAATTTTTGCGTATAATTTTGAAAATAAGGCAATTCTTTGATGCCAAGCATAATTTTGAACACATAGGAAATAAAAAACTGGGTTCCAACATTGGTAAATTTCCTGGAACTGTCCAAGACATGCAATTTTTTGAAATTCTCCTTAGCAACTATCATGTTTTTGAGTGAATTTGAAATAAACAAACATTTTAATGAATAAAATTGCAAAAAATTTTGATTCCACTTTTTGGTAAATTTCCTGGAACTCTCTTCGACCAATTAATTTTTGGAATTCTACCTAGCAACCATACTTTTTATGGCCCCGCGATGATAAGTCGGGGGGGGGCATATTGTTTTACCCTCGTGCGTCCGTCTGTCCGTCCGTCTTCCGTCTGTCCGAGGAGGGTACATGGTTTGTCCGCGCAACTCTTCCTACAGTTTTTATGCTAGAAAGTATTTATTTTGCAAATCATTTGTACATATATTGAAGATGTGCATGTGATAAGGATTTTGGTTTTGGTGAATTTTTGTCAAAAATACACATTGTTGAACTTAGTCATTTTTGGTGATTTTTCATAGAGGGTACATTAAGTTTGTCCGCGCAACTCCTCCTACAGTTTTAATGCTAGGAAGTTTTTATTTTGCAGATCATTTGTACCTATATTGAAGATGTGCATGTGGTAAGGATTTTGATTTTGGTGCATTTTTGTAAAAAATATACATTGTTGAACTTAGTCATTTTGGGGGTGATTTTGTAATAGAGGGTACATAGTTTGTCCGCGCAACTCCTCCTACAGTTTTAATGGTAGGAAGTTTTTATTTTGCAGATCTTTTGTACTTATATTGAAGATGTGCATGTGATTAGGATTTTGATTTTGGTGCATTTTTATCAAAAATATACATTGTCGAACTTAGTCATTTTTGGACTGATTTTGTAGCAGAGGATACATAGTTTGTCCACGCAACTCCTCCTACAGTTTTGATGGTAGGAAGTTTTTATTTTGCAGATCATTTGTACCTATATTGAAGATGTGCATGTGGGAATGATTTTGATTTTGATGCATTTTTGGAAAAAATACACATTTTTGAACTTAGTCATTTATTGGATGAATTATTAATAAAGGGTACACAGATTGTCCAAACTCCTCCTACAGTTTTGATGCTAGGAAGCTTTTATTTTGCAGTTCATTTGTACCTGTATTGAAGATGTGCATGTGGTATGTATTTCGATTTCGGTTCTTTTTTTTTCAAAAATATACATTGCTCAACTTATAATTTTTTGGTGATTTAGTAATAGAGGGTACATACCGGTAGTTAATCTGTGCAACCTAGAATAACATGTGTTTAGCGGGGGCATCATATGTCTTACAGACACAAATATTACTAGAAAATCCCAGTTTGATTCAACCTTGCGTGGGGGTATGTCATCCTCTAGTTTAAAAATATATTGATGAAAAAAGTAATTGTCAATAATGGAATTGCAAAAATATTTGATTCCAATTTTGGTAAATTTCCTGAAACTCTTCAAGACATGCAATTTTTTGAAATTCTTCTTAGCAACCATGGTTTTTGGGTGAATTTGAAATAAACAAACATTTTAATGAATAAAAGTGCAAAAATTTTTTATTCCGATTTTTGGTAAATTTCCTGGAACTCTCTAAGACCAATTACTTTTTGGAATTCTACCTAGCAACCATACCTTTTTAAAAATATATTGATCAAAACAGTAATTGTCAATAATGGAATTGCAAAAATATTTTATTCCAACATTGGTAAATTTCCTGAAACTCTTCAAGGTCTTTTATTTTTTGAAATTTTGCCTAGCAACCATGCCAATTTAAATATATTTTGGTGAAAACAGTTTTTTTCAATTCCTAAATTGCAAAAATATTTGATTCCAAATTTGGTAAATTCCTGAAACTCTTACAGACCAGTTACTTTTTGGAATACAGAATGTATATAAACGTTAGTCTAGTCCTGATTAAAATTATACCTTACTGAGCAGGCGAGACACATGGTTCCGAGGACCTTTACGAATTTTTAATAAAAGTCAAAATGTTCAGTACCTGTATTCGTCACCTGTTCCCATGAAGGATAAACGAGGCAAGAACATCAGAAAGACAAAGCAAGACGAGA
>MJUU01008343.1:217675-238273 GCA_002080025.1 Modiolus philippinarum | reverse complement strand
TTTGAAATTCTTCTTAGCAACCATGGTTTTTGGGTGAATTTGAAATAAACAAACATTTTAATGAATAAAAGTGCAAAAATTTTTTATTCCGATTTTTGGTAAATTTCCTGGAACTCTCTAAGACCAATTACTTTTTGGAATTCTACCTAGCAACCATACCTTTTTAAAAATATATTGATCAAAACAGTAATTGTCAATAATGGAATTGCAAAAATATTTTATTCCAACATTGGTAAATTTCCTGAAACTCTTCAAGGTCTTTTATTTTTTGAAATTTTGCCTAGCAACCATGCCAATTTAAATATATTTTGGTGAAAACAGTTTTTTTCAATTCCTAAATTGCAAAAATATTTGATTCCAAATTTGGTAAATTCCTGAAACTCTTACAGACCAGTTACTTTTTGGAATACAGAATGTATATAAACGTTAGTCTAGTCCTGATTAAAATTATACCTTACTGAGCAGGCGAGACACATGGTTCCGAGGACCTTTACGAATTTTTAATAAAAGTCAAAATGTTCAGTACCTGTATTCGTCACCTGTTCCCATGAAGGATAAACGAGGCAAGAACATCAGAAAGACAAAGCAAGACGAGAAGCTCACGAGAGCTCACCTGGCTCCAAGAGGACCCAATGTTCAATAAGTTTCATCTTGTGAATGATCAAGCTGTATTTAGTGTTATGGATATTTTGTTTTTAGCTCACCTGGCCAAAGGCCATGTGAGCTTTTGCCATCACTCGGCATCCGTCGTCGTCCGTTAACTTTTATTCAAAGATCTTCTCCTCTGAAACTACAGGGCCAATACTAAACAAACTTGGCCTGAATCATCACCAGGGTATGCTCTTTCAAGTTTGTGGTTTTTATGTCCGTAGACCAAACAACATGGCTGCTGTTACTAAAAATAGAACATGGGGGTAAATTGCTGTTTTTTGCAAATTACTCAAAAATCATTACAGATATCAAAATTCTGACGGGGTACAAATGATCAGCATGATGAGATCTACCTGCTCTGCAATTTTGGAGAATATCCGTTTACCCGTCTTGGAGTTATTGTCCCTTTTCTGTAAAATTTTCAGTTTTTCGTTACTTCTGGTCTTATATATTGAAATTGATTGAAGATAGAAGTAAAGTTTGTATAACAAAAATGGTCAGCAATGTAAGATCTACATGTCCTGCAATTTCGAAGAAAATCTGACAACCCACATAGGAGTTATTGCCGCTTTTCCTTTGAATTTTTACAATTTTTGAACGTTTTTACTTTTATTTCAAAAACTGTTTTAGTTAAAGGTTAAATGTGAATTGCAAAAGTGTTGAGGTTTTCCAGAACTACAATTTCTACATATGTCCAGCAGGTTCGCATCTCATCGAAGATGGCCACCAGCGGGAAAGATAGTTAAACATAGGACCCTATGGGAAATGCATTCAAAGAGCTTCTCCTCTGAAACCACTGAGCCAATGGGGACCAAATTTTGTCGCAATAGTCCTCGGGTGGTCCCCTTTAAAGTTTGTAATTTTTGCGTTTGTACCTCATCCAAGATGGCTGCCAGCGTGGTGCACAGTTTAACATAGGGACCCTATGGGAAATGCTTTCAATGTCTTCTCCTCTGAACCCACTGAGCCAATTGTAATCAAACTTGGTTACAATAGTTTTTAGATGTTTTCCTTCAAAGTTAGTGATTTTTATGTTCATACCTCATTCAAGATGGCCGCCAGCAGGGAACATAGTTTAACATAGGGACCCTACGGGAAATGCATCCAAAGATCTTCTCCTCTGAAACTACCAATCCAAATTGAACCAAACTTGGTTACAATAGTCCTTGGATGGTCCCCTTTAAAGTTTGTTTTTTACGTTCTTACCTCATCCAAGATGGCCGCCAGCGTGGAACATAGTTTAATATAGGGACTCTATGGGAAACGCATTCAAATGTCTTCTCTGAACCTACTGAGCAAATTGGAACCAAACTTGGTTACAATTGTCTTTGGGTGATCCTTCCAAAGTTTGTGATTTACCTCATCCAAGAATGAAAATGTAACATCTGCTGAACTAATTTATAGTATGGATGGGTTGTCTATAGGTGACAATGAATAAAGCCAGTGACCAGGTGAGCGAAACAGGCTCATGTGAGCCTCTAGTTTACTAATAGCTTTAACTTTTAGTATAGAGAATGAATCGTCAGTATAAATGCAGCAATATCAACAGAATGAATGTAGAGCAGCAACATCAAAATCTACGGAATGACAATATAGCAGTAGCATGGTACATCAAATTCTCCGGAATGACAATAGAGCAGCATGCTCTACGGAATGACAATAGAGCAGCAGCATGCTGCATCAAAATCTACGGAATGACAATAAAGCAGCAGCATCAAAATCTACGGAATGACAATAGAGTAGCAGCATGCTGCATCAAAATCTACGGAATGACAATAGAGCAGCAGTATGCTGCATCAAAATCTACGGAATGACAATAAAGCAGCAGCATCAAAATCTATGGAATGGTAATAGAGCAGCAGCATCAAAACCTACGGAATGATAATAAGAGCTGCAGCTTCAAAATCTACGGATGACATGTAGAGTAGCATGATCAAAATCTACGGATGACACGTAGAGCAGCAGCATTAAAATCTACGGAATGACAGTAAAAACGGCATCAAGATCTATAGATTGACATTAGAGAATCAACATCAAAATCAACGGAGCAGCTTAAAAACCTATGAAATAACAGTAGAGTAGAAGTATCAAAATCTACGGATTGACAGTAGAGCAACCTTAAAAATCCACGGAATGACAGGTGAGCAGCAGTATCAAAATTTACAAATTACAGTGGTTCAGAGCAGCAGCATCAACATTTACGAAATGACGGTAGAGTAGCAGCATCATAATCTAAAATTTAATCTTGCAACTCTAAAGCAGCCATAAAAAAATCTACGGCAAGAAAATAATGACAATCAGATATGATACAATGTGCAAAACGTAAAGAGAAGCTGCAAATCTGTAAATCAGCAAAATATATATTTGCATGATCTACCTAACGGTAGCATAATAAATGGATCAGCAATATAGCAGCAGTCGTCTCTATGCATCAGCAGTAAAATAGTAACAAAATCTGAATGACAGTCGAACAGAAGCATCGGAATCTTCAGAATGAAGCATAAGCATTAAAATCAACGGATGACATGTTGAGCAGTAGTTCTACGGGACGACAGAAGAGTAGCAGCATAAAATTCTACGGAATGACAGTGGAGCAGCAGCATCAACATTCTACGGAATGACAATGGAGCAGCAGCATCAACATTTACGGAATGACAGTGGATCAGCAGCATCAACATTTATGGTATGACAGTATACAGTATCAAATGCCAGTAGAGAAACAGTACCAGATTTACGGATTGAAAGTGGAGCAGCAGCAGGACCTATGGATTGGCAGTGGAACAGCAGCATGACCTATGGATTGGCAGAGGAACAGCATCAAGACCTATGAATTGGCAGTGGAACAGCGGCTGAACCTATGGATTGGCAGTGGAACAGCAGATTGACCTATATATGGATTGGCAGTGGAACAGCAGATTGACCTATATATGGATTGGCAGTGGAACAGCAGCAGGACCTATGGATTGGCAGTGGAAAAGCAGCAAGGTCAATGCATCTCGAGTAGAACAGCATCAAAATCTACGAATCGGTTCCAAACTCTAAACATCTGCAATGTAACAGCAGCAAAATGGAAGGATCAGAGTAGAGTAGCTGCAAAATCATTGGTTCAGAGTAGAACAGCAGTAAAATCTACGGGTCAATAGTAGAACAGCAGCAAGATTCTACAAATCTTCAGTAGAACAGCAGCAAAATTCGCGGATCATCAGTAGATTCTGTAGACCAGCTACCACCTAGAAATCTGCATTAGAACAGCAGCCAAATTTACCTGTCAGAGTACAGAACGCCAATATAAATCATAACATGACAAATGAAGCTTGTTTAGGGTATATTGGGATACGAGATATTTACGACTTTTGCTAATGGGATACGAGATATTTGGGACAAAAAGTACTGGGGTATGGGATATTTTGACTATGGAAAACGGGATATTTCAATAATTAATTGGATATCTTCAATTTTCAAAGGGATATTTTAGTCCAGACTTACTTGGATATGGGATATTGGGACCCCCCTAAACAAGCCTCACAAATGGGTTCTGCAATCAACTTAGAAATACAGCTTATAAAGTTGTGAAACTTCAAAATACATCAGAAGTAGAGCAATCAACAATGTGGAATTACCAGAAAAATATCTGGAAATACCAGTAAGTTGTCTTGGTGATTTGTGTGTTTGTAAAGAGGCACAGTGTGACCTTGAAAAACTGGTAATACCAGAATTAGATTCTTAACTTATACCAAAGACATATACTAAGTAACTACATGTTAATTATATGTCTGCTAAGTAATCAAATATTATCAAAATAGATCAGCTCTAAGAGTGGCTTAATGTAAGACGTATGGTAAAAGCCCCCGGTTCACGTATAACCCGCCCATTTTGGTTAAATTGTGAGATTTTTTTTTTGTAAGTCCATCAGCTGCACATGTCAACTCGAGTGGTTCTATACAGAAAATGGGAGATAACTCCGTCAGGTTTAACTCAACACAAAAGGCATATATCTCTGATAAATAGGAATACAAATTTTATACCGATTTGATTTAATGTAAACAATTTAGCCACAAGTTACATTATCCTTTTATCTAGTTTTAACATGTTATCTAATGCCCTTTACTGACATTTACCATGTATCAAGGTGTTGTTACATCACAGGTATTTTGTGTATTGCAGGTTACAAGAGGCAATACACAATCAGGTGTCTAGACATACCTGTATTTGATTAACGTTTCATTTTGACCCATATGTTAAATTTCGCTGTTGTCATTTTCACAATTAGAATATATGATATCTTGAAAGGGAACCTACATTAATATGTTTCGGTTTCGCGGATCGGTGTCCCTAAACATTGGGAACATTTTTCTGTTTCATACAGAATTTAGCCCAAAAGTGTTAAAAATGCAAAGATAGCCAAGAACTCGCTTTTCTGGAACACCAAATGGGACTCTCTTTTCTTAAAGCTGCCCGGCAATGTACCGGAATGCATTCATATGATAGCCTATAATAACCTGTTCGAACAGATACAAAAAGAGAAATCAACATAACTAGTTACAGACCTTACACAAAAAGTCGACGAAGAAAAAGATACAAAATATAGCAGATTTGCTAATGGGTCCTATGTTAAAATTATGTGCCCTGTCGTGATGCAGCTTGAATACTGATGTGAAACTGTTGAACTCTACTATAAAAGGGGGGCACACGAGAAGACTATCCAGTTTAATTCTAATTTTCAATGTAGTTTCAGAGTAAAAGATATTTCACTATGTTCTGCAATAAGGTCCAATTTTATACTTTGATTTCATCTGGCGGCTATCTTGGATGAGATGCATAAATGCGTACAATATTTAAGAGAACTGTCCCAGGACTTTTGTGACTATGTTTTCCACTTCTTCAGTAGTTTCAGAAGACAGCTGTGTTTCATGCGGACATACCAGAAATTACTTTTCAAGGGGACAACCATAGGACTATTGCGGCAACGTTTTGTTCAAATTGCTTCAGTGCCCGGGTTTCTGCGAAGAAGTTACTTGAATGGTAGTTTTTAATCCATTTTCCCAGCTGGCGGCTATCTTGGATTAGATACAGATTTGACTACAACATTTTAAAAGGACTCGATGACTACAAGGCTTCGGACTTGTCCCCATATGATCCAATGTCAAACTATGTTCCTCACTGGCGTCAAATAATGCGTTCCTTACTGGCGTCCATCATGCCTGGTTTTCGTATTGCGTGGGGTCAACCAAGAACTATATTGATCAAGTTTGAATTAGCACAGCCGTTGAGAGAAAATGATCATTGAAAGCGTTTCTACGAGTCAAACTATGGTTCCGATGGTGGCCATTTTGGATTAGATGCGGTCATGGAGGACATTTTTAAAGAGTCACCACAGGACTATGGTGACAAAGTTGGGTTCCAATTTGCTCAATCTTCGATGAAAAGAGCATGGGTAAGTATGGAGCAAAATGTTTGACTGAAAAAAGAATTGAACAAAAATTTGAAAACATGATCTGACCACACCCTGAGAATGTCAGCATTAAACAAATTGCAACTTAATGTGCTGTTTATGGTTTCAATAAATTAATACATGCTATAAATCAATGAATCAATCAACAAGCTGGTCAGCCATTAATTTACTTCTGTTGTCTATATAACGGGCGGACAGGGATAAGGGAGACCGGGGGAAGGAGGGTTTCTCAAAGATGGGACAATAGAAGGGAGTGAAAAGGCGGGAGAAAGAAGAAGGTGAAAAGAAGGAGAGAAAAGAGATAGGACTGTGAAAGGGGAATCCGGAGAAATTAATAGGATAAAGGAGAGAGTGGGTGAGAAACAGGGGAAAAGTGGATGGATATGGAGAAAAACAAACACATGCATCCGCCCATCATATAAGGAGCAAGATAATATAAGCACTGAGTGGGGAAGAGGTGGCTGGTAGTTTTATCTTCGATTTGGCTTCGTGATTTATGCCTTCTTTTCCCCTGAAAAAACTATAAACTTGTGTTTTGCTCACCGAGCATGACAGTAGTCGTCGATGGGAAGAACAGAATACCAGTGTATGTCTAACGCCAGAATTAGCGGAATTATTCATCATTGACTTTTTCTGCAAAACCATAAAAATGATACATTTTATTTGGCAGTTAATATAAAAACAGAGAAATTCACATACCCACCAAGAATTTTGGAATGTTTTAGTATTAAATCACGAACTTATTATTTAAACGCCCGATTACGTGTGTTTAGGAAATGATTTAGAACGGGTAAAAATGTCCAATAAATTAAGCGTCAACAAGGAAATGTGCAAAAAGTTAACTCTTAAACATTACAGGAATGCACGGTGGTGCATGTGAAACATCCAAATACTATTCCCCCATCCCCTGACATCTCCCAGTACGTATTGAAACCTCTATACTAAATTTGGGATGTCAATAATCCATCAATGCAACATCCTGTATCCCTAAAATATATAGGTATTAAAAGCAAATATACCTTAAAACCAATTTATCTTGAATTCGTGTTGTCCACCTGCCTGGCCATAGCACAATAATTAGCTTAATTATGGCAATGATTGAGAAGCGTGCACATTTACTGACCATCTGACGTGTTGGCTTAACTGTTGCAAAGGCAATGAATCACACTGAAATCTGTCATTGACATGACATTGTCAAGTTTAACTGTTAAATAATCTTTATTGCAAAAATTAACCATTTTTTTAGTTTTATGGTTTTCCAGAACTTCTCTTGCAATATAATGGTCAATGCCTACTGATGAATTCAACAGTGAGTACATCAAATAATGAACAACTTAATTAAACTGTTGATAAACCACCCATAATGACCAACCAATATATTTTATAAGCCATCGTAATGGCAAATCGAGATATCTCATATCAATAAAAATGACCAACCGAAATATTTGATAAACTAATTATGACAAACTGATGATGCTAAACAAACGACTGATAATGTCAACCGATGCATTTGCTTAACCACTCGTGATGACTATGCTTCGAAACCGCCAATAATTTCAAACCGAGATACTAGATTGTCGAACAACTCAGTCGGGTATTTGATAAACAACTGATAATAACTAACCGAGATATTTAATAAACCAACGAGATATTTTATATAAATAAAAACTGATAATGGGAAACTTGAATATTCATTTGATAAACTACTTCTGCCAAACTGATGCAACCCCAAATGTGACCAATGCATGTGCTAAGCAACTGATTTTGAGCAATCGAACCATTTGATAAACCGAGCTGCAAAGGTAGAATATATGATTCCGAATGCCAACAGTGATGAAAATCATCTTTTTAAACCTGTTAACATCGGAAAATCCGGCAAGGTCTACGGCTGGATTTGAACCCCTGCTTCAGCCGTAGACCTTGCTGGATTTTCCGATGTTAACAGGTTTAAAAAGATGATTTTTATCACTGTTGGCATTCGGAATCATATATTCTACCTTTGCAGCTCACCTTACCAACACATCATCACTCATATTATATAGAGCTGCGTGCAACACTATTATTTATATACCATTTGATAAACCACTGGTATTTACCAATCTTTGTTTGATTTTTATCGCTGATGAACTATCGATATGATTAATCAAGATACTTGGTAAACCGCTGATAATTACCAACCAAGATATTCGAAATAAACACCTGTTTAAAGTCTTGATAATGGCAAACCGAGATAAACGGCAAATTGCTACAATACAGATGATAATGTCTACCAACTTAACCGATCTATTTGATTACTGTGGATTCAGGTGCAGCTATACCAACTCAAATAAAATATTTTATTTGACCAATTATGGACCGGCCACAGGAGGCAATGACACAAAACACACATGATTAAAAACATACATACTAGCTTGCGCTTGAGCAAAATCAAACAGATTGAATAAAAAATTAATATGCATTATCATGATTATACCAAATACATTTGACAGACCAATAGCAACTTCTGGTGAATCACAGATAATCGTTGACCGATGAATTTGATAAAACATAAATCACTGACCGGTCAGTATCACGAATACATCTGATAAAACACTGGTAATTGCAAATCAGCTCATTCCGGTGAATCACCCTTGAATACTACTGAAAATACTGCAAATAGACCAATTTGCGAATCGCCGTAATGACTAACGGAAGCAATTGTATGAAACGACCGATAATGCCAATTTTAAACAGAATTCCTTATAAGGACCAAATCCGGTGCGAGTCATAGTTTACAAAGGCTAGGGCTGAAACTAAAGGTCGAGGTCATGATATTAAGTATACAAACCTAATTTTGGCTGAGTAAACCGCGGGTGATCATATCCATAACGTGTCGCGAAAAAGCTCTATTTGCGACAGTAAAATTTCCGATATACCCCTCAGATAAAATAAAGTATCTCTTAATATTACCCTGAATTTGAAAAGAAAGGGAGTAAATGTCAAGGAGACAACATCCCACCTCCAGGTTAAAACGACCAAAAACAAAGTATCTAGGGGTCATCGTACGGTCTTAAACACAGTGAGGAACCTCACACCAAATAGCAAACCCTAAATGGCTCCAAAAGGTAAAAAAGTGAACAAATCAATGAAAACAAACCACATCTAATAACCCGAATATCAAGAAACTAAATTTATATAAGAAGACAAGGACAAGCCAATGACCAACATATTCCTGACTTGGGACAGGCGCAAAAAAACTCGGTTTTCTTGGATCCAAACACTACCCCTATGTGTGGTGAATGGCTAAAAAATAGATAAACAAAAAGACTCACAGTAAAAATTAAACTAGCAAAAAAATCCAACTTATCAAGACGAGTACCCTTACAATTCTTAAAGTACATAAAACATGAAGACAATACACACGGGTACTGTCCTGATAAGTGTTCGCAGTTACTATTATATCAAGCCTTCTTACATATGAAAAATCAGTTGAAATACTTCTAAATAGATTTCGTATAACAACATCATCAATTATGAAAGAAGAACATGATATTGTGCAATGTCAAATACTGCCAATATGAAAAATTGTTTTAATTTAGTTATGGTGTAAAGCATTTAGGAATTATATGTTTTTGCGGTTTTATATGGACACACTCCCTTCACTCCCATGCTCTAAATTTGTTCCCTTTATTAACTTAAACATAGGAGCACTTTTTAGCTCCTCTGGCTTATGCCAGGGTGAGCTTTTGCCATCACTTTGCGTCCGTCGTCCGTCCTTCTGTCCGTAACTTTTCATTCAAAGATCTTCTACTCTGAAACTACTGGGCCAATTGGAACCAAACTTGGCCACAATAGTCCTTGGGTGGTCCCTTACAAAAATAGTGTTTTTTTTTTCAGGTCCGCGCTATATCCAAGATGGCCGCCAGCGGGAAACACCGTTTTAACATTTGACCGTATGGGAAAACACATTCAAAGATCGTCTCCTCTGAAATTGCTGAGCCAATTGGAACCAAACTTTTCACAGTAGTCCTGAGGTGGTCCCCTACAAAAAGGTGTTTTTCAGGTCCATGCTATATCCAAGATGGCCTCCAGTGGGAAACATTGTTTTAATATTGAACCCTATGGGAAAACACATTCAAAGATCCTCTCCTCTTAAACTGTTGATACAGTTGGAACCAAACTTTGCCACAATAGTCCTTAGGTGGTCCCCTACAAAAAAAAAATGTGTTTTTCATGTCAGGCGCTATGTCCAAAAAGGGTCAAAAAGGATGCCAGCAATAAACATGGTGAAACATTGGACTATATCGGAAAACACATTCAAAGATCTTTTTCGCTGCAATGGCTAAGCCAATTGGAACCAAACTTGGCCACAAGCCCTTGGTTGTCTCCAGCAGAAAAACAGAACCAAACTTGAACCCAACTCTTGTCTGTTGAGACCACTTGGCAAAATGGAACAATGATTTAATTAAAAAATTAGTTAAGGGAGTACGAGTGTCAGAAATTTTGTAATCATTAGAATTAAAATTCTGACCTTTTGTTTTGAAGAGCACTGCCAATGGAACAACTTGAGCAAAGAAAAAAATTGAAAATCCACGAAGGAATTTTTGAGATATATGACGTCAAAATTTTGGCGGGAAACAGTTCTCTCTAGAGTTTTCCTTCAATCTGCATAAGATGTTTATTGGCCTAAATAAATAAATGAAAATATAATTGGAAGTCGAATACATTTTATACACTGTCTATTTTATGCATTTTAAATTGACCTATGACCAAGAGAATATGATCCATTTGCAAAAAAAATCAACACTGTTCGAATGGATAAAACTCGAGGATATCGAATGCCTCTGAATTCTGACACTCATACTCCCTTAACAAAGACTGTCTATGTAAGTCAGAGTCCAGGTGAGAGCCTCTTATTTCACAACCGAAGTAGAAATTTCTACGGTTTTACAGTGAGGTGTATATTGTGTAAAATGGTTACTTATTGTCTAATATAGTAAAAAGCTTGTCGGTTTATCAAATTAATAAAAGAAAAAAACAATACTACAAAAGACGGGGAAGGGAAAAACACAAAAGTAAAGAATTGTTTATTTCGGCTTTTTTTTTCTTCTATGTGAAATTGTTAAAAATGACATAGTCATAATACTTATTTTTATTTGGTTTATAATGATATTTGGTTGATAATGATTTTATGTGGTTTGCGGACACATAACATTTTTATCATGGGGTTCTTTTCTTCTCTGTACGGTATCACATTTAAAATATGGATATAAAATGATTACAAATAATTTTTATGAACACATTATAACACCTTTCTACACCGTTTAATTTTATGAAAAGAAATACTTATTTTTATTCAAAACGCATGATAATGTCCTCACTCAGTTATAATACACTGCGGGGTCATTTTAAACAAAACCATGCTCCAGTGATCAACCGTCTGGGACTGTTATCAGATACCTAACAAACACAAGTTAGTGCACTCAGTGAAATATATGAATGGATTTGATTACGTCATGTGTTATCTCCCCTTTGTTAATATAGACTGGTGTTATATTACACGTGCAGCGAAACGAGCAAGAGAAACAGCTTCAAGTCGCACGTGAAGGAAAAAATACCCTGAAATCCATGTAGTTATTATGAAAATTCAGTTTTACAAGCCAGAACAAAGATGACTTAGAATGATTTCATGGAGTGCGCAGTGTGATTCGTATTTTTTCAACTCTGGAATTTTTTGACAGAAAGTTTAGTCAAAGTTAACAAGTGGTTACGGTGAAATATTCACAAATCAAAATGCGGCATTTTCAACATTTATTTCCTATTTTGTGTATTTGTTTATATGTTAACGCTCAGACAGGTAGGTAGATTTTTAACTTTTATTTTGACTGTATCGTATAGATGTGAAAATATCGGATTTTCCTAGACCCCTATGTCAAAAAGGTAGCAGCACATTTCGGCGTGCTGAGTGTATATTAATTACTATATATAATAATTTATTATTTTGATCTACAAATAATAATTGACAAAGAAATGTACATCTGGAAATGTACATTTAATCCCCTTAATTTTCGATCTAAACTTTGGTAACATTAAGAAAGGGATTAGATTTATATCCCCTATATTTTCAATGAATGAAAATTGTGTAATTATCATGATTATTACTAATTATCTTTAATTGATTATA
Source organism: Modiolus philippinarum (assembly GCA_002080025.1). Lineage (NCBI taxonomy): Eukaryota > Metazoa > Mollusca > Bivalvia > Mytilida > Modiolidae > Modiolus > Modiolus philippinarum. The sequence continues at coordinate 226,007 of MJUU01008343.1, read as the reverse complement.
TAATTGACATGCAATTGTTATTTTTTAATTAATGGTTAATATCTTTGAGATTTGACAGAAAATTAATATGACAGCTTATCAATTTTGCACACCTTTCATTTATACCTGTTCTAGTTATAGCTCTTATGCAATGATATAAACTTGATGTGCAAGTGCACAAGGTTAAAAAGTTAGTTATGATGTCTTATTTCAAGGCCCATTTTATGGTATTAAAGATATGCATACCTGTAAATTGTGCATATCAAGAATATGTTTTCTCATTAAGCATGAGAAGAAATGCATACATTTATGTAACAAATGTACATGTATCTGGTGATTTTTCTAACATGATTTCATTTTATGAAATATTGAGCAACATTTATTTTAAATCAAAGAAAATCAAAGTTTCCAATTTGTTTTAACTATTTAAGTCTGAAATATTGTTTGAATACTATGTATGTGGGAATAATTTTTGATACAGGTTGGGTTTGATCTGGGCTTGATTAAAGTAGATTATCGTACCACTCCTGATTAAAGAATTTTTGTGATTTATATTTAATTGTCTTTCAGTTTATTGAAGTATATGAACTAAGAGATGAAAAATAACACTTAGTTATACTTTTAATTTAGTCTATGTCTTGACATGACTAACATTGAATATAAATATATGCTAGTGTTATTGAAGCAGTACAGGAATCGGTCAGATTTTAAATATTTTTTTGTACCAAAGATATTATTTATTATATTTATATTATTTATTTTATTATATTCACAGTGAATTATAAAATATAGAGTTACATGTGTATCTCCAATTTTTTTGAAAAATTTGCACCTAGATTTAAAGAGAAGTTTTTACATGTATTTGACACAAACTACCAGTGGGGGATCCAGACTTTCTGGTAATTATAAGGGGGGCCCGACCCATAATTATTCCAAAAGTGGGGTCCTGAACCCAATTTTCCGAAAAAAAAACAGAAATTTTAAATATTCCTCCCCCAAAATCCGCCATTGACTAGTTCAACTGATTGACCTAAATCAAATAATTCCCTCCTTTTAGTCAGGTAGGTGTTTTGAGGATCAATCATGCAGGAGTTTTTAGAGAGGCATGATACGAGTAAAAATCTGATGTTCTTGTCATGTCGTGGCACTTATGTTCCTACTCTGTTTTATCCTCTTTCTCCATGTTTTATCCTCTTTCTCCATGTTTTATCCTCTCCCTTTTTTGTCAAGGTGATTGGGATGGGGACACATCCAATTCACATCTACTTATGTCCCAGACAATTTGAAGTTTGGCCTTTTTTAACAACAATAGTTTTTCAATTGCAATGATTCTTTAAATTGATGCATTCAAAGAAAATTTATAACAAAAGAAATGAGTAAATATCAACAAAATTTAGCAAGACAGACTTTCGCTGATTCATCAAAAGTCTGAGCTTGATTAAATCTGAAGTGTTTTGTGTCTAAGACATTAAAGTGTCTATTAAATAACCAATTGCACATGATATAGTCTATCACACACTACAAAATTGTTTTACATGCAAAAATTATTCCAAGAATGTTTCACCAATAAATTTTTCATGGGAAAGTATAAAGCAGTACATTGTATTATCTTCCTATTTAAGAGAATGTGTTTTTTACCCCTTTTCAAAGAACTTGCTGGAGGAGCTATAAAGTCCCTCACACTGTCAGTCACATCTTGTCTTTCCTGTTATTCCAACACACGGGAACTTTTGTTTAGTTTATTCAAGGGTAGACAATTACCTTCCCCAGTGTATTTTTAACATCATAAAAGTAAATGAAATGTATCATCCACATGATTGGGAGTTATTAGATAGTTACAATTACCAAACCTTGATACTAGAATATCAAGGGCAGTATTAGGAAATGAAAAAATTCTGATAGAATTTTTTTTGGGCTCAATTTGGGAAAATTACAAAATGTATTTGTTGCTTGGGGACTTAAGACGGTCAAGCAAATGCCAAAGAAAACTATATATGTTGAAGCTGGTATTGTAGTCATTGAAGTGATTAAACTGTGATGGATGTATCTTGTGGCAATAAAGCTATTAAATTTCTAAGGTTGATATTAAATAATATTATATAATAAACATTTATATTGACTCAGGTCAATAATCATAATTATATAGTAGTTTATATTGTACTTTCGCAGATAGAAAGATATCATTATAATATATCACACATGATATTATCTTGGGGTCCAATCACAGTGGGCGCTATAAAGTATGAGGTAACTCATAAGTGGGATAAATAACCACTTGATTGCACTGTGTAGTTCAAAGCTTTTCTGTGACCTAGCTGTATTTACACAGGGTAATATGTTCTCTGATCTGAGGGCAATATTAATTTAGATTAGCAAAGATTAATGGAGTACATCTAAGACTATTAATTATATACATTGTGTTTGTTTAGATTGATAACCAGCTGGTAAATAAGCTCTTAAGCCAAAAATCTGTGGGTTATTCTTAAACATTACATGTATTTTGTTTACCTGTGTTACATGTATGACATTTACCCGAGATTACTTTTGTTGTCTGCTGAAGGTAGAAAAGGAGGGATTTTTATAGCTCTAGATCTTTATTCATCTGTCTGTCCCTCCATCCAAACCTGAGATTACTTCTGTTGTGGTGCTGAAGGTTAGAAAGGGGGAGGGGCATATTATCATACTCTTTAGTCATCTGTCTGTCTCTCCATCCAAATATTCGTCAGTGGCGGTACAGCCAGTTGTCTTACAGGCACAAGGTTTTCACAGGGTCTTTTTTGGCTGAATACATCATTATACATATGAAAAAGAAAGGAAATGGGGTAAATGTTAAGGAGACAACATCCCATCTCCAGATAAAAACGACCCAATACAAAACACCTAGGGGTCACCGTATGGTCTTCAACACAGCGGAACATCATACCATAAAGCAAGCTCTAAATGGCCCCACAAAGTAGGGTAAAAAAGTGAATAAATCAATGGAAACAAATTACATCCAATAATTAAATTATAACCTGAGAATACCAAGAAACTAAAAATTTTATATGAAGACAAGGACAAGCCAATGACCAATATATTCCTAACTTGGGCACCCAGTTGCGCAAAAATTGTGGTGGGGTTATAATCAAATGGGTGTTTACAGAATGAGGTATTATCTTAAGATCTTTTCAAAAAGTATGCATATTTTATGAAATGCGTGTACATGCATGTAGATCATAAATCTCTTGTATACTAGTACATTAAAAGTTTTTTCTGTAACTTAAATTGCAAAATAAAACAACTTATTCATGTGATTACATCAGGCTTGTTTTCACAGCTTACCTAAATCATGACTGCATGGCCCTGTTGTTTGTGCCTACACTAAGCAGTAAAAGGTTTTTGTGCAAGATCACATTTAAGATTGGGATATCTTTCATGAGTGTAAGAAATTTCGTCTTTTCTCATAAATTGAGTGCAGCAATATGAGACAGAAAGACCTAGAATTTCTTACATGAGAGAAAAATATCATGATCTAAGTTAAATTTTGAAGGAAATTTTATGTACCTATTTATTCTGTAAAACCACGGATAATATGAAAGGAAACCTCATGACGAGGGTTTTCTCAAGTCGAGAGTATTTTACATTGTGATGTTGGATATTTTCTTATGTTAACAGGCCTCTACATTAACCTATATAATTTGTATTTGTCCAGAGGACAAGTACATGTAAACTTAAGATTTACTTGTCCGAAATGAATTGTATCTTGTCCAAACAGTGCAGATTTCCATTTTATTTGAATGTTTCTCTTGTCCTAAGGACAAGTAGTTCTAAATTTATTACTTGTCTGATTCCATTTTTGACTGGTAGGGACAATTCGGACAAGCCTTAATGTAGAGCCCTGGTTAAGCTTTGGTGCATCACAAAAGAATCGTCACTTTTGGCCATGTTCCCGTCAGAGATGCAGTTGTGGGCATCAATCTTTCATGGGTCATCTTGCAGATTACGGATGAATTTGTCTTCTCTATTCAAACAACTGACCCCCCTCCCCCCCCAAAAAAAAAAAAATGAGGTGGGTTTAATTTAATTTCTAGCTCACNAGTGTCAAGAAAGGTCAGTGTGAGCTACATTTTGTACATGCAATGCAGTATCATTTGTACTGTTTTTAGGCTTTTTTGCAGCTACCAGTATTAATCATGGCAACAGCTTTTGCAACAAGTCGTCACCCTTTTAATTTGAATGCCAATTGAGATAAAGCACATTTAAAAAAATGAAAAGTTAAAGCTCTCTTAGGGTGGTAATTCCAGACATATTCTGACCATAGATACCATAACTAGGGTCCCATTGGCTGTAATTAAACTGTCACAAAAATGAAGGGTCACTGTCCTATGTAACCAGGGACAAAACTGAAGTAATCATACTAAGGGGTGGGGTTTTCTTTGAGTTGACTGTGTAAAACTGGCATAAGTTTAATTATGGAAATAGAGTAAATAAAAGCGACGCAATGAGGGCAAATGACCAGTAAGGAAAATCGAATGGACAGATAACAAGTCCTGAGAACACATAACCCAACACAGAAAATATTAATAAAGCCTTCAATCCTGCGACTTGGGACTGGCATTTTATAAATAAAATGTTGGGTTAAACCAAGTTTGAACATGTGCCCTGCTAAAAAAGATTATGGTCCAAGTGTAGCCATTGTACAGACTGAATTGACTTTCGTCTGAGCTCAAAAATATAAAAATTTGTCATGAATTCAAAGATATTCTAGAACTGAATGCGTTTGATAAAAAGTAGCTGATGATAAAACTGATGATATATTGTTCAGAGGAACATATTTAATGATAATAAAATATCAAATTTGATAATAGAAACGTCTTCCATGTTTAATAATGATATAAATCTCCATTAGTGCTGACAGGATGAGTTAATTTGAAAACAAAAAGTTGTAAATGTTTTCACAGGTCCATATTTGTGATATTTGAAGATGAAGAGAAAAGCATTTATCCAGAATGCAGTGTTCTTCTTAAAATGTGTCTTATTTGTTAAAAAAGTCTGTATAGTACATAAAGAAAAGGGGAGGTTTGGGTAATCATAAACATGTTTAACCCTACTGCTCAGCTCTTGCTAGTGCCGGTACCAGTTATGGCTCCCAGCGTTGACTACATTTGTCTGTTGTCTCTTTATTGTTTTTCTTGTGCAGTTTCCTGGAAGATTGTGGCATGTGATTGTAATTTCCAGCCATTGTAAGTGTTTGTTTAGTCCTGAAATTCATGACTCTGTGTAGCATATTTTTCTTTGGACTTTTACTGTCGTACAAAAGTCCAAATAAAAATATGCTACACAGAGTCATGCATTTCAGGACTAGTGTTTGTTATCTTTTCCCTATTAATTACTGTGTTGATCATGACTCAAAAGCACAGTTCTTTTGGAGAAAATGCTCCATGTGATATACATTTTTGTAACTATTGTATCTTTTTTTTATGCCATTGTAACTAATTATATAAACTCACGGTTATATTTTTTTACCTTTAAAATTGTCTTCTGTTGGTTTGTCTGTCCATCCATACAAATAAAAACACATTTCTTTAGCAGGGGCATGATGTGTCTTACATGGGGATATGTCATCCTTAATAGCTTTTGATAGGCCAGACCCCTTAGGAGCATACAAAAGGTTGAACTTCCTGCTTTTAACTGTTTCTTACCCTTTCCATTGTTGTCAAAACTTGCAGCCCAGTAAATGTCTCACCAATCCTGATTTCTTTTTGTCATTGCTGAAGAGGGATATTGCTACATTTGTATATGCAAATGATTATTGTGACCTTTAGTTTCCTTTTACTTCACCTATAGCTTTTGCATACATGAAATGAGAAACTTCAACATGCTTAAGGTTTGAGGGCTTGCTCTTATTTCTGTCCTGTTTTCAAGTTTTCTGATATAATTTTTGATCAGCTAGAGAGAAGGCTATAATTTCTCAGTTGCTGATTAAGTTTGAATTCATTATATAACGTCAAATATGTTTGCTTTTTTCCGACTTTACCATTGTGATGGCATTAAAAAAGGCTACCATGACTGTTTATGTAATGCTCATAGAACACACATTGATTCCAAATCAGCAGAAAAGGGGGATCATGTCTTTGTCAAGAATGAACTTAAAATCAAAGAGAAATCTTGGGAACATTTCTTCATGCTCCATATTTTAATTATCTTTATATGCATAGATGTTTGTTTTTTGTCTTATTGTGTCTACGTTTGTCTTTTGTCTTATTCATGTTTTTCCTGTGTAGACCCCTGGCAGATTGTGGCATGTAATTATATAATATTCAGACATTGGTAGGTATTTTTTACATGTAAACATGTACATTTGGCAAGCCTTGAGTTTTAAGATTTGAATTTTTCTGTCCTGAGTTGATAAATTGTCACATCCCACTAGATCATGCAGTTTTAAAATCTATATGTTTATGTCAGCCGTGGTCCAGGTGAGCAATGCAGGCTCTTCAGAGCCTTTTTTCTGTATTGTGAATGCAGACTTGCTACAACATGATGATCATAACATCTTTCCCACTTTTGTCTCCTGAATGCAAACATCACTGCTTCAATAGTGGACCTATTTATCGGCTTTTAAAGCTTTATTTTATAGTACAATAAAGCAACATGTTGATATATAAATAATCATTAAAATATATTAAAAAGTTTGAAATATTCAATAAATAACCAGTTAATTATAGTCTCGGAAATTCTGGACATTAAAATAGAATAAGATTTTTTGATTTTTATTGTCAGATTTTAAAAGGTTAGAATACTTAGCAATAAAGTTAAAATCGTAATTTGAGAGCATTGAACGAAATGTCAACACACTAATAATATTTTAAAATTGAACTAAAATCTTGTGTTATTACCCTTGCACTTCGTGTATGAATAATGACCTGAATAATTTAAATCATGTCATAGACAATTTATTGTCTGTCTGCTGGCATAGCTGCATTGGTTCCTAGGTATTTTCAAACCTAAGGCCTAAAAAAATAAATTGTGTGTTTGGGGTAACATGGTTTTCAAAGTTATGTAGGGTAGGTAGGAATTTTTTTTTTTTTCTTTTTTTTACATTGTAGTAATGGAGGAACATTTCTGACTTTAACAGTACTTGTTGTAAAATAGGCAAAAAAAAGTTAGGGTAGGCATAAAATTTTAGGAAAGGGTCGGGTTACCCTAAACTCACAATTTTTTTTTTAGGCCTAAAGAGTATTTCAAGAAAATCTTCATTGAAACTGTATGATCCATGGTCCAATCTGTTAACCATGGTCAACCTGTTCATCATGGTTAACAATGGTTATCAAAATTCAAAATCCATGATCACCATTGTTGACGATGATGAAAAACACTTCTAACCATGGTTAAACCATGGTTGTCAGTGGTGAGCGATGGAAACCATGGTTATCAAAAATCAAAATCAAAAAAGCACCTCCAACCATGGTTTAAGTGTGGTTGTCAGTGGTGAGCGATGGTAACCATGGTCAACCATGGTTATCAAAAATCAAAATCAAAAAGCACCTCCAACCATGGTTTAACCATGGTTGTCAGTGGTGAGTGATGGTAACCATGGTCAACCACGGTTATCAAAAATCAAAATCAAAAAGCACCTCCAACCATGGTTTAACCATGGTTGTCAGTGGTGAGCGATGGTAACCTTGGTCAACCATGGTAAGCACCTCCAACTCACAAATTGACAATGGGAATTGTTCCAATAAGCCAGTCAATCATCAAATTGACTCGTTCACTTCCAGCCTACTCCCAGTATACCCACCTCCTATAACAAAAAAAAAAGAATACTAAAAGCAGGGCTTCAAAAGAGGTTCCAGTCTATTATTTCCAATGTCCAAATTCTGTTTTAGGAAATTTTTTTAAAGACATTTTCCAATCAGTGTGTTCCATTCCAACTCATGGCATTGCCTTGAATGCATGGCCATTTATACTTCATTCAAAAACAAACTGTTGACTAAATAAGTACAAGTTAAAATCAAATTAAGTTGTAACACTAGGTTGTTTGTATTTGATATTTAACAACAATAACACATTTTCATGAATGAAGATTTATTTCTGATATTTATAGCCATTTTAATCAAGATTTTAATGGGTGGTTGTCATAAAATAATAATTTATGTTTGGATTGATATTAATGTTAACAACAATATCTATTGGTCAGCATAGGGTGCACAATGGGGGGCCCAGGGGTTGTTGATCTTTTGGTGATAATGTAAGGGTACATCTGTTACAGTTAGAATATTCAGACTGTTAAATTCAATGCATATCAAATGCATACTAGTTTGTGCAAATTGCAATTGAATGGTGGTTACCAGGACAAAATATAAGGGGGGGGGGG
>MJUU01008343.1:199261-214182 GCA_002080025.1 Modiolus philippinarum | reverse complement strand
TCACAGGCTATGTCACCAGCTGTCACATTGACACAACCTACTAGTGCTTACTGTCACAGGCTGTCACTAGCTGTCACATTGACACAACCTACAGTGCTTACTGTCACAGGCTATGTCACTAGTTGCCACATTGACACAACCTACAGTGCTTACTGTCACAGGCTATGTCACTAGCTGTCACATTGACACAACCTATTAGTGCCTACTGTCACAGGCTATGTCACTAGCTGTCACAATGATACAACCTACAGTGCTTACTATCACAGGCTATGTCACCAGCTGTCACATTGACACAACCTACTAGTGCTTACTGTCACAGGCTATGTCACTAGCTGTCACATTGACACAACCTACAGTGCTTACTGTCACAGGTTATGTCACTAGCTGTCACATTGACACAACCTACAGTGCTTACTGTCACAGGCTATACCACTAGCTGTCACATTGACACAACCTACAGTGCTTACTGTCACAGACTATATGTCACTAGCTGTCACAATGACACAACCTACAGTGCTTACTATCACAGGCTATGTCACTATCTGTCACATTGACACAAATTACTAGTGCTTACTGTCACAGGCTATGTCACCAGCTGTCACATTGACACAACCTACAGTGCTTACTCTCACAGGGTACAGCACTAGCTGTCACATTGACACAACCTACAGTGCTTACTGTCACAGACTATATGTCACTAGCTGTCACACTTACACGACTTACAGTGTTTACTGTCACAGATTATGTCACTAGCTGTCACATTGACACAACCTAAAGTGCTTACTGTCACAGGCTATGTCACTAGCAGTCACATTGACACAACCTTCTAGTGCTTACTGTCACAGGCTACAACACTAGCTGTCACACTGACACAACCTACAGTGCTTTCTGTCACAGACTATATGTCACTAGATGTCACATTAACACAACCTACAGTACTTATACTCTCACAGGCTATGTCACTAACTGTCACACTGACACAACCTAAAGCACTTACTGTCACAGGCTATGTCACTAGCTGTCACATTGAGACAACCTACAGTGCTAACTGTCACAGGCTATGTCACTAGCTGTCACATTGACACAACCTATTAGTGCCTATTGTCACAGGCTATGTCACTAGCTGTCAATTAATCAATTAATGTTCTTTTGACTAAAACATTAAAGTAACCATTGACACAACCTACAGTGCTTACTGTCACAGGCTGTCACTAGCTGCCACATTGACACAACCTACAGTGCTAACTGTCACAGGCTATGTCACTATCTGTCACATTGACACAACCTACAGTGCTTACTGTCACAAGCTATGTCACTAGCTGTCACATTGATACAACCTACAGTGCTAACTGTCACAGGCTATGTCACTAGCTGTCACATTGACAAAACCTATTAGTGCCTATTGTCACAGGCTATGTCACTGGCTGTCACAATGACACAACCTACAGTGCTTACTGTCACAGGCTATGTCACCAGCTGTCACATTGACACAACCTACTAGTGCTTACTGTCACAGGCTGTCACTAGCTGTCACATTGACACAACCTACAGTGCTTACTGTCACAGGCTATACCACTAGCTGTCACATTGACACAACCTACAGTGCTTACTGTTACAGGGTACAACACTAGCTGTCACATTGACACAACCTACAGTGCTTACTGTCACAGACTATATGTCACTAGCTGTCACAATGACACAACCTACAGTGCTTACTATCACAGGCTATGTCACTATCTGTCACATTGACACAACTTAATAGTGCTTACTGTCACAGGCTATGTCACTAGCTGTCACATTGACACAACCTACAGTGCTTACTGTCACAGGGTACAACACTAGCTGTCACATTGACACAACCTACAGTGCTTACTGTCACAGACTATATGTCACTAGCTGTCACACTTACACAACTTACAGTGTTTACTGTCACAGATTATGTCACTAGCTGTCACATTGACACAACCTAAAGTGCTTACTGTCACAGGCTATGTCACTAGCAGTCACATTGACACAACCTTCTTGTGCTTACTGTCACAGGCTACAACACTAGCTGTCACACTGACACAACATACAGTGCTTACTGTCACAGACTATATGTCACTAGATGTCACATTAACACAACCTACAGTACTTATACTCTCACAGGCTATGTCACTAACTGTCACACTAACACAACCTAAAGCACTTACTGTCACAGGCTATGTCACTAGCTGTCACATTGAGACAACCAAACGTTCTCACTGTCACAAGCTATGTCACTAGTTGTCACACTGACAAAACCTAAAGTGCTTACTGTCACAGGCTATACCACTAGCTGTCACATCTACCAACCTACAGTGCTTACTGTCACAGGCTATGTCACTAGCTGTCATACTTACACAACCTAAAGCGCTAACTATCACATGCTACAACACTAGCTGTCACACTTATACAACATCCAGTGCTAATTTACACCATGATACAGGCTACAGCACTTACTGTCATGACACAATAAATCTACAGTGATAGCTGGCATCCTGATACAGCCGATGGCAGTCTGGCCGTCACACTAATTTCAATGAGTTTGAATTCTGCAGGATACCAGTGCTGATAAAACCAAGTACTTTCATATTCTGACAATGAGGCTTGTTTAGGGTATATTGGGATACGGGATATTTGCCACTTTTGTTAATGGGATATGGGATATTTAAGACAAAAAGTACTGGGATATGGGATATTTTGACTATGAAAAACAGGATATTTCAATAATTAATGGGATATCTTCAATTTTCAAAGGGATATTTTCATCCAGACTTACTGGGATACGGGATATTGGGACCCCCCTAAACAAGCCTCAACAATGAGAAATTTAGACATTTAAAAAATTCACAAATACTTGAACATGATATGATGTAGTGAGCTGTTGCCAAATCATGAAGGATCTATGCTTTCAAAGTTTCAGTTTAAAATTCCTCATCTCCCAGAGGTTTATGATTTGACTCAACAGATTATATCAAGTTCTGGTATTTCCATTAAACACAGTTAGTGTCAATTTGGTACGTAAGTTTGAAAAAATAATTATAACAGCTTGTCTTCTTTGTGTCCACAATGTCAAAACAACAAAAAATGTCAGATTGGTTTTCTTTAGCTAAAAGATGTAAAAAAAAATATTGGAGGTTAAGAGTGTCAAGGTCACGACCAAAATTTAATTTGATGTCTTGAATTCTTACAAAATTATTGCCAGAATTCTTACTCCAGATTTTCAGAAATGTTTTTTTTTGAAAAATTTTGATAAAAACAAAGTTTGGGTATTGTTTTTATCTGTGATTAACTTAATGGTACCGCAGTTGAAACCATCAATAAATATCCTCATCTATCCTGTTTTTGACCTACTAAGCGTTGATTGTGAAGTCATAATTTTGGTTGAAAAAGCATGTTTAGGCCAAATACTGAAGTGGGTCGAAAAGATGAAGAACATCAATAAAAGTGTTGTTCCATTGCTTGAATTTGCCATGTACATTGTACAGATCTTACAGACAAGGTGATCTAGACTTGCTACAAGTCCCTTTCTATTTATTAGTAACTTTTTCATTATTTATAACAATAATAAAGAATTTTCACATATCTAACAGATACACTGTTTACTGATTGCTGCAGAAGAAAGGATGTCAGTAGAGGTTTAATAAATCTGATTATATAAGCTACTGTAGAGGGCTTTATATTCGAGGAACGAAATTTTTGCGGTTTTCGGTGTTAGATTTATTTGCAGGGTTTTATAATCACAGATTTTAGTTAGTTCAATTATATTCGATTCTACAGAAAAATATTTGCAGGTAGAAATTTTCCCGCTTATCGTTTTAAAAGCAAAAAGTGTGAAAATTAATACCTAACAAAATATAGCAACTAAAATACAGTATGTCTATAGTAAAAATAATACAGGGGGACTTGTAGCAAGTCTAAAGGTGATCCTATATATTCCAGGTCTCAGGGCAATACCTTTCCTGTATATATTTTGTTTTTTTTTTTTTTTAGTGTAGGTAAAGAACAGATAGATAAAATAAACTGGTCTAGACCTGTTTAGTCTGGTACACTACACATTGATGGATGAACCAGTTTAGGTTAACTGGAACAGGCCAGATTATTCCAGACTGTACTGGGTATACCACCATTAAAAGTCTTCTGGGTTGGTTTAATTGTTTTTTAATTGAAACATTTCTCTGTTTGTATTGAGATAAATCGCTTGATGACTGTCAGCACTTAAGATTATAGTTGATTTTTACAAGATAAAGGGTTTATAGGTGATAATGTTATCTGTGCATTAAGTCTGAGGCTCAACAGTTTGATAACTTTGTGCTTCAAAAATTATTGAGTGAGATTATTTCTTACAGAGTTATGGCCCTTTACTGGTAATTGCACTAACACCATAAGGCCATATAATAAAAGATATCCTAGATTCTCATCCCTGTCCATCCTGATTTTTTTCACTCGCCTCAAAAAAAAAAAAAAATTAGATTTTTGACCAATTTGGGTAAATTTCTTAAAGTTTGTTAGTTTAAAATAAATATATTTTTAGATAATCTTTTACAAACTTTTTTTGCAAACCATAAATGAAAGAAGAGAGATTGGTTTATCAAGGCTTAAAAGCTCTAAAAATCAGATATAGGTTTTATTGAATATGAATTAATTCAGAAATCAAGAATTTTGAAGATGAAGTTTGTTTACTCTGTTTGAAATAATTTTATTGCAATACTTATCTTCCTTCATTGATTAAAAGGTTTAGGCCATAATAAAAAATATCTTTGATTCTCATACCTGCCTGCTCGATTTTTTTCATCTGTCTCAAAAAAATTTTATTCTGATTTTTGGCCAATTTTGGTAAATTTTTTTTTAAATGATGGAATTTTTTTTTGCAAATTTTGATAGAAAAAAACATGAAATAAAATTTGCCTGCCTGTCCCAAATTTTACAGAGAAATGGATGTGAATCTAGGATTTTTTTTAATTATGGCATTATAATAAGAATTTCGGAATATGGAATGTGCCATATTTATCCCCGAACTTTCAAAGAAAGTTCGGGGATAATGTTATACCCTCCGTCTGTCTGTCCGTCCGTCCTTCCGTCACACTTTTCTTGTGACTCAAACTCCTCCTACATTTTTGGATTTAGGGATTTAATTTTGTTTTAAAATTGTTGCATATAGTCTGCAGATGCACAATAAGCTTTTGGATTTTCGATATTGGTCTTGGTGCAAACAAGAGGCCCCATGATGTCAATTTTAACAAAAGCCCAAAGATGTGGATTAGACACATGTTGCATGTGATACAAACTCCTCCTACATTTTTGGATTTAGGGATCAAATCTTTATGCAGAATTGTTGCATATAGCCTATAGATTTGCAATAAGCTTTTGGAATTTTGGTTCCGGTTCCAGCTTTGGTAAATTTCCTGAAAATGTCAAAGGCACATATTTTTTTTTAATTTTGGCATATTACAAAATTCTGAAAACTAAGGATTCTGAAAGGCGGTTCCAATTTTGGTAAATTTCCTGAAAGTCTCTTAGAGCACTTATTTTTTGGAATTCTACATAGCAACCATATTTAAAATCTTTGTATAGTTTAGGACAAACATTTTCATCAATGGGATTTCAAAAATATTTGATTCCAATTTTGGTAAATTTCCTGAAAGTCTCAAAGACCACTTATTTTTTGGAATTCTACCTAGCAACCATACTTAAAATGTTTATTTAGTTTAGGAAAAACATTTTCATCAACTGGATTTCAAAAATATTGATTCCAATCTTGGTGAATTTCCTGGAAGTCTCAAAGACCACTAATATTTTGGAAATCTACTTAGCAACCATATATCCTAGAATTCTTTTAGTAACAATAATGACTATCAATAGGTAGATTTAAAAAATAATGAAAAAAATTATGCCAAGGGTGAATAAAAACTGTTTTCTGTGTCAAACAGGGAGTGCGGGGATAGCTGTCAAAGTTTCCGACAACATCTAGTTTATTATTTTATTGATGTTGTTGGTTATCCCTGTAATTCCATACCCCAGCTCTTTGTCTGCTCAGATTTAACCAAGGAGCTAAGGGTAACTTTGGCAATTTGCCAATTAAAAAAAGGCAAGATCGCATCATTCAAGAAATTGGCTAATGAGATAAAGTTTGGTGATTTTTTTGTGACAAAAATAAATTGAGATAGTTAAGACAGTTTTTGCAATTTTTCAAAGCATTCTTGCATTTTAAATAAACATAAATAATAAAGTTTATGCCTGGCTCATATATCTGAATTGTATAAAGTGAGAATCCCAACTTTTAAATTCTTTTCAACACTAAATGTCAACAGTTTTTATATAAAGACAAGATTACATAATATCGTTATTGATGGTGTCTGCTGATCTGCATAAATCTAATTTGCATAAATCGTATTAAATTTAGGCAGTTTTTAAATATTGAATTTGTGCCAAGTACATTATAAAATGTATATGTACATAAAGCAGTTGAGAAGGGAGGGGTAGTTTCTGACCTTTTAAAAGGGTGAATGGGAATGTGTTTAATTATGTGTTTTTGTAAATTATACAAGATGTGTTTAATTGCTTGTAATTGTAAATTAGAATGTGTTTAAAACAATGTAATTGTAAATTATAAATATTCAACATGCGTTTAATAATAGTTGTAATCTATTAACTATCTGTTTAATGTACAAGGACTAAAGCATTCGAATGTATATTTTGTAAACCCCTATTTTATTTGAGCAGATCAAAGACATGCTTGAAACTGCCTTTTTTCTGGACCCCCTTAAACAATAAACAAGGATGATAGAGTTTTTTCTAAATATTTTTTTTTTGTTTTTGGCATAAGGTAAAATTTTTCGGCAGTAGAATGATATGACATAGGAAGAAAGTTGAAAAACGAGAAGATTCTTTGAGTTAATATGCATTCGACTACTTGTATCTCAGTGGTGCAGATATTTGTTGTTGAGTTGCTACAGTACACGTATGCAATGTAGGGGGAGTTTTGATGTGCCATAAAACTGGTTTAACCCATCATTTCTTTTGACCACTGCTGTCTACAATTTTACGGTAAATTTCCACCTGCTTTGTCTTTTTTTGCCTCTCGGACTTTGGCTCTTGACAATTCTGTTCGGTAATTTTGTTGTTACCTCCCTTTTGGATATCGATTTTTCCTATATTTTTGAAGTATGATTAAATTTAAATCTTTTTGAATATTGTATCGAAGATATGTGGGTTGTTAACTTTAAATGACCTCATTAAAAAGCCTTTAGCCACTTATTGAGGTCTCAAGTGGCCCAATTCATTTGAATTTTGACCACCTGTTTTTGGATTAAATGACCTAATGATTCCTATATTTGTACAATGTTTAGAATTTAAATGACTTAATTATTTGATCATTGAACTGACCAGGTGTACCATGGGAGGTGTCACATGACAAGGTGACATCGCTGGTGACATTTACACAAAGTTTGTTCAACTTACAAAGCAAATTTGTTAAAAATTTGACCTTATCTTGTTAAACAAACAAAAGAAAGTTAAGTTACAATGAAAGAATTCACATTCTTTATACATATATATGATAAGCTTTTATCAATAACATACTGTTTAATTTATTTTGAAAGATTAGTGGTCAGTTATTATTTGATTTTGATATATTAATGAAAAAGGCAGTTTTTTGGAGCAGTGGGGGCTACAAATATTCAGATTTTCTATGAAACACACTAAAATGAAAATATGTCATGATTATTGAACTAGATTTTTCCTGTACATTCTTTGAAAAATAAACAATTTGGTTATTTTTCAAACAGCATCTTTATCAAAACATTCATTTTTAAACGGGTTTTCCCATTGGGAAATCCAGTTATTGAAATGCAGATGGCAGCTGCCAGAACTTGTGAGTGCAACTCCTCTGTAACCATTCAACAGGACATCATATGTAGATGTGCATATTATCTGGGATTTTTCATCATGCAATTTTTCCAGGAGTTATGCCCCATTGAACTTAGAAATTTATAGGTGTTTTGACGATATGCCTTTTGTTTTGCCTTTAAGTTAAGTATAACTTTTCAGTGTTTTTTAAGAGTGATGGCGGCTTACACTACACAAAATGAGAGGAGGTTAAAATTAAACAGCTTTTCACACAAGTACCTATTTCTCCATTCAAGTAGTGAAGGAAAACCTGTATGATGTCATATTGACATCCATTTCTTGTTTATGATGGTTGGAAAACGTTAATTTTGGAAACTTCCAATATTGAAATTTTACAAAGATACTAAGCTCTGTTTTAAGCAGATTTTGGCTTTTCTGGTTTATTTGTTCTGTATCAACTTTATATACTCACATTTTGTCCTATTGGGTCTACCAAAAAGATCTGCAATGAAGAGACATAAGTTATCAATGCAATAAGTAGACATTTATTTATTGATAAAGAGAGGTCAAGGTCAGAGGGTGCAACAAATAGAATACCAATCATTTACATTTTTACCTAGTATGTACTTTGTATTGTAACAATCACTGAAACCACATGAAATAATGAAACTCAAATAAAAGGGTTGTCTTATCATTAAAAAAGCATAAACTAATATTAATTTATCTGTCTAATAAAACATGAACTTGATACTTGATCTGAGGTAAACCTGGGTAGCCATTTAACCTTAGATTAACTTCAGACCTCATTACCTTTATGTTGATAAACATTTCACAGATAATCAATGCTAACATGCCTCCTAATGCCATGTCAGTGTCCTGTCTACAGCAGAGAAAGACTGTCTGAAAACATGCTGTGTAAATGTGGGGGACAGTATCAAAACAGATTGTACAAATGTGAGGGACTGTCTCAAAGATTGATGTATAAATGATAGGGTCTGTATCAAAACATGCTGTATAAATATGACTGTCTCAAAGCATGCTGTATGAATGTGAGGTACTATATCAAAACATGCTGTTTAAATGTGAGGACTGTATCAAAACATGCTATATAAATGTGAGGATTGTATTAAATTTGCCGTATGAATCTGAGGGACTGTATTAAAACACGTAGTATAAATGTGAGGGACTGAATCAAAACATGAAAAAGAAAGATATAAGGCGTAAATGTCAGGGAGACAACATCCCATCTCAAGGTTGTATAAATGTGAGCATTGGACTGTATCAAAACATGTTGTATAATTTTGAGGGGCTGTATCAGAACATGCTTTATAAACAAAGGACATGGAGAATAAATGTGAGGGATTGTATGAAAACATGCTGTAGAAATGAGGGACTGTGTAAAAACTTATTGCTTTATTAATGTGTCAAGGGATTGCATCAAAACATGCTGCATAAATGGGGGACTGTATCAAAACATGCTGAATAAATGTTAGGGATCGTATGAAAACATGGTGTATAAATGAAGGACTGTATAAAAACTTGTTGTATAATTTAGAGGGATTGAATCAAAACATGCTGTATAAATGAGGGACTGTATCAAAACATGCTGAATAAATGTGAGGGATTTGTATGGAAGCATCACATGAGGGACTGTATATAAACTTGTTGTATAAATGTGAGGGATGCTGTATAAATGGGGGATTGTGTCAAAAATTACATCAGGAATTATAGTATTTTCATCAAAGCATGGTAATATTGGATGGATGTTGAGTCTTGTGTAAAATGCACATACTTAAAGAACATATTACTTGATAAATCTCTTTTGACTTAATTGAGTGTGATTTATCTCACATTTTGTATAGTATATCACCCTTGGTGTGATATATATAAACATACAATTTACCCTGCGTGTGGTAATATCATATAATTGTACATGTATTCTTCAACATTAATTATTAATGCAGTATTGTCTGAGGAACTGTTTGCTATATGTATACCATATTTCTTAGTTTATTTTCCTCAAGATCTTTAACACTGGCCGAAATTCAAAATACTAGATCGGGCTACAACTTCCTCATTGTTCACACCAAGATATGAGCTAAATGTAAGCCTCTTGTTTGAAGAAGAGATCAAATGTTTTTATTTTCTATATAATGTAAAATACTTGCTTAATCTAGAGCTACAATTATTTATAAAAGACTTTTAAATCCTCAGCCAAACAATAAAATTAACCAATTTTATCGGCTTTAAAACCTCATATACATCTGAGGTTCAGAGTTTTAAGCATGTTCAATACCATTTCAATTAATTGAAATTCCAGTCACCGATTTCTTCCAAGGTTCATTGACTCAGGTTCCCTTCCGAATATGGAGACATTGTAAATAATACAGTAGTATGGACTTCCTGTACTTATCTTTGATCAGTGCTAGAACCACTTGACCTTCGTATAGGGTTGTCTCACCAATGTTGAAGGGCAGTCAAGAGTGCTTCAGAATGATAGAATTACTTTCGCGGCCACTCAATTAGCAATTGTACAAAACAATTTCATTTCATTACTATTGCTTTAATTTATCCAGTGAAATGTTTTGAGCAAGAAGATCTCGTACCCGAAGTTGGTTGGGGGATATATGAAGCCAACTTTATACAGCGGAATATGTCTATTCTGACACCTGAGTATTTCAATATCTTGTCAAATCCAACATAATTTTGGGGTCCCAAAAACAGCATTTTAAGTTTTCTTAATCTGAGTATTCCAACATCCTGTGTAATCCGACATACATGTATTTGATGGTCCCATGTAGTGTTGGATTAGATAGGTTCCACTTTAAATAAAACCTCTTTTCTTAAAACTAATACATGTAGTTCTAATTTTACCCCCGATAACAATGTTTACGAGTATTTAGGAATCATTGTGTTTGTTTTTCTGTCCACACTTTTTGTTAGCAACTCTGCTTCAATTATTTTTAGGATTTTGATGAAACTATGCACAAAGGAGGGACACAATATGCAGATGTACATGAAGGATCTGACAATATGAGGGGAGATAATTTAACTCTGACTTTTCATTGATTACTTCTGATAAGTACAACTTTTCTTTACCACTTGAAGGGTTTTGATGAAAACCACCCAAATTACAGTAGTTTCTTCATTTACAGTTTTGAACTCTTGAGAATATAAGAATTTAAGTTTTTTATAAAATCTGCAACAAATTACAATGTTGCTTTCACTGTATAGTAGATCAGGAGATACATTTGGTATATTTGTCGATCCATAACCTGTAAAGGATATGAGGTGTTTACCTGTCACTTAAATTGTCTTATCAACCTTTGTTATAGATTTACGACTATCTTGGGGGTGGGCCGAATGTTCGCAGGAGGACCTTAATAAAGACTATCACAAATTTTCATCAGTGAATTATAGTCGCTTTACACTTAAGTCATTGACAAGAAAATATTACTTTTTAAAAAATTAATTTGCGTGAGACAATTAGCTGAAATTTCAAGATTTTCTGATCCGATAGAATAAGTTTAAAGTGTTAATACTCGTTATGGTATTGTTAATGTAGTTGTATTCATTTTTATGATTTATGACATTTGTAAATCAGTCGGGCATCAAAGAGATTGCTTTTCTTATATCTGATTTTGGTCGTTCCATGAGAAAATGACCTTTGTTGCAGCGAGTATTTAAAAAGTATATGTAAAGACTTGATCTTGAAACTGCAAATTTGTCAAAATATATATATATATATATAGATATATATCACCTTGAAGGCAGCAATTTAAATACTGTAATTAATGATAGCTAGAAAACATCAAGGTATGAAATTTTGAAGTAGTGTCGCTGCCTTTCTCTATAGACCAGTGGGTCAGTGACTTTCGAAAGAAAAGATACATCTACTTGTCCTTCAAGTATATATTTTTTAGGTTTTCAATGCTTAGAAAATCTATATTGGTGGACAGAAAATATCCAAACCCATTATATGGTAGTTAAGGACTAGTAAAAAATCGTAAAGTGATGCTAATTTTAAAATCAGCAGCTCTGCATTTGATTTGTCTTTCTTGAACATTTCCAGTGATGCATTTTAACCTAAAAATCATGGTCATTTTCTACTGAGTTATTGTTCTTGGTACTCGGGCTATACTTGGATACAAAGTGGGACTTCCAGACACTTTCAGGAATTGTTTGCAAGTTCTACCACTTTGCTATATAGGTTTTATTTCTTCTTTGTGAAGAATGTTTTTATTAGTTCCCAGTTATTTGAACAATTCTTATTGAAGAAAATGCTGCGGCTAATGGATAAGTACAAGCATCCCCCCTTTTCGTCACTGTATTCCTTGAGATAAGATATAAGCATCGCCCCTTTTCGTCACTGTATTCCTTGAGATAAGATATAAGCATTACCCCTTTTCGTCACTGTATTCCTTAGATAAATATGAAAAAGAAAGGAAATGGGGTAAATGTCAAGGAGACAACATCCCATATCCAGGTTAAAACGACCAAAAACAAAACATCTAGGGGTCACCATATGGTCTTATTCTCTGTATACAAAGGGATATGTTCAATTGTGTAATATTTTGTATTATGAATGAATGTGAGGGCGGGGGGAACCAGACATCGACTTGTATATCTGTTTTGTGTATTATCAAGACATCAATTCTCTGTTGCTTGTTAATGTGTATAAAAATTACATTTATTACCCCAAAAAACAGAAAAAAAATATGTGGAAATATTCCAACAAACTTGTAATCCAATTATATTATTAGTTAATTATTCTGGTTTATTATCGCAAACTGACAGTGTATGGCAGCTCACATTTTTACATGTGGTTACGGTATAGAGCTCAGCCTATGTGGTTTTATTGTATGCCATCTTTGATTAGCCCATTACTAGTAGTAGATAGTGGTGTGGCGGCTGGACCAACCACATCTATTTGTTGTGTTGAATGGCATTATTTAGGAAACCTGAACAAATAATTGATAAATCAAAGCACTGCACTGTATTTGACTGTATTAGGCCACAAGAAATTAATTAATTATGGAAACGGATTTATATCAAAGCTTCGGCTATGGTTTCCGGATTCCTTTTAACTATGTCAAAATGTCTTTGTAATGTGTATTGTGCTATTTGAATGTTATTTTGTTATATGTGATTTAGTTAATAAAATATGTTTACATTAAATTAATTAAAAGATTCTCATCAGGTATCAAAAATATAATGGAGCAGGCAGAAGGCTTCATTTTATACCCATACCATTAGGCAATGAGACTACATGTTTTACCTTGTTCATGGTACATCCTCCCATCTGTACATACGATACGTCCGAAAATTTTGGTCAAGGATTTCTCAGCTTGATTATGCAGTTATGATTTGATATATGTGGTCTGAAGCTTGATAAGTTCTACTTCCTGTTTGCCAATAACAATAATCTGGAAGGGTCATCCATCTCCCACAGACACACAGTTTCTTTTATTTTATTCTGCCCTACCAAGATTAGGTTACCTGTTCATTGCAGACTTTCTAGGAAAGGATGTCTACACTGCAGAATACATGCCCTGCTTTGGACATAACAAAAATCAATGAACTCAACTGGTATACTATTGTGATGCCAAGGAAACCAGTAATGTTAACTCACCTAAAATCATGGCTTCCTCAAGCTAAATAAATCCACAAAACTGGGTGTAACATTGATGGATTCATTTTGGTTCAAGGGGTTTAAATCCCATTTTGGGGGGAAAAAATGCTAAATATATGGTTGAAATGATTTTTTAAATAATTTAGCTAAACTTAAGATTTTCCTATATTAGAATATTACATATACAAGCACATGCATGTTTAATTACCCATATGTCCATATTAAAAGCCACAGTATGTATTTTCGTACATTATAGTTAATTTTTGTAACATTTTGACAGGTCTTTAGCCAGAAGGGGGATAAGATTAAACATTTTACATAGTTTTGTGGGGGTGTTTTTAAACATGTAGACTGTCTATTTCACCTTTCATGACTCATGTTGGGCAGTATTTGCATTTGAATTAGGAGCGATAATTACTAAGTAAATGAATGTTTATTTTATGTAAATAAGATTACTTATATGGAAGTATATTTACAATTCAATGTTAAGGAGAAGGGGTAGATATACAGTGATAAAATTGTTTGGATCATTCAGAGTGGTCAGTTATCATTAGGCCATTCATTTTATTTGAATATAAAAAAATAAATTACTTATATAGAAGCACAGTTAAGGGGAAGGGGTAGATGTACAGTGATCATTTTATTGGAATCATTCAAAGTTGTCAATCATCATATAAGGCCATAATAAAAAAAATCCTGATTCTCATCCCCTCCCATCCCAATTTTTGGAGCCTCTGAAAATGTTTATTCTGGTGTCATCTTTTGGTCTTCTTCAAAGCTAAAAATACACTTTCAAGATATCTTCTTCACAATGATGTGCAAAAAACTAGTAGTTAGGTACTTGACACTTAGAGTTTGGATTTGATTGCCCCACCCACCCACCCAGGGGGGGCCTGGGATTTTCTTTTCCTTCATAAATTTTTTTTTCAGAACCTTCCTCTGACAAATATTTTTTCACTAATTTTGCATTCAAGGTATGGGGCAACAATGCAAAATCAAAATTTTTTTTCTGGACCGCTGGGCAATCTAAAAATTTTTTCAAAAAAATCCCAGGCCCCCCTAATATGAATATGGTTCTTGCCTTATGCTATTGAAACGAGTCTCGAGTCTTGCTGGAGTTGAATGGACCCAGCTTTAGAAGTTTGTATAAGTTTTCATACCCCTGTCATAAATATTGGATGAAAAGTCAGCAGGCAAATTGTTCTCTCCTTTTCTGTTTGGTCGTCCTTTTGTGTAACAGGGAATTCACGTTGTGTCTACAGACACAAGTACCTTATGCAGGGCATATCATTCTCTAGTTTCAGGAATGCATGGACTATTTGTCTTTGATTGTTCCGAAACATAATTTTTCTAGGGGAACAATCTACCCACTGAGTTCCTGCCAGAAATTAGTCCAGGAAATTTGCTATTATACAGCTTT
>MJUU01008343.1:184941-195069 GCA_002080025.1 Modiolus philippinarum | reverse complement strand
TACCACTGTTACAGTTATCCAGAATTTTTTTTTTAAACCATTTGAGGTATGACTTGAAATTTTGTACATGTATTATAAGAATAAATATAAAAATATAAATATGTTGTGCGATGGCCACAAATTAACTATGAAACAAAATAAAATGGTATAGTTGGCCACGATTAAAAGATAAAAAACACAAAATGTACAAATTAAAAAACACATAAAAATAACAAAAATGGAAAGAGAGGGAAGGAAGACTGCCCAACTTTCGGCCTATATGGCCTTCGACTAGGGGACTACCGGGCTAAATATGGAGGAATTATAAGAATACATTATAAATATTATAAATATCCTTTAAGATTTGTACAGAAAGTGCCAGTCTTTAACAAAGCCCAAAGGCTATCTGCTGTTGACATTTTGTATAACAGCATACTGTGCTAAGTGGCCAGAAGACCGACTGTTACTATATGATTGTGTTTAACCTCTTCAGAGTTACTCAAAAGCTTTAATATAAAAGAGACCCATTATTCCAAAATAGGCTTTGTTTAACACCATCTGGAATATTTTTAGTGTGTTTTCAAAGCCCAGTTATAATGAGCTCTTCAGAAATTGCAAATAATTGCTAATTTAAGTCTTGTCAACTTCTGTGAAAGTCAGTTTTAAATGACAGCAGGTCAGGGGTTATTCAAAATTGACAATGTTCCCAAATGTTGACAGAATTATACATTGTCAAGAAAAGATTACATGTTATTAAACCATTCAATTATAGACATGTATTCTTTATTTGACATTGTCATTTTAAAATGAAGTTTTTATGTTTATCTTATGGTGTAAAATGTACAACATTGTCATTTGAAATGGACATTATATATAGGACATTAAATGATATGTTGATTTAAACGTTTAAAATTACTGAGGGCCAATGAAACTATTGACCAGTGAGGCCTTGGGTCATTTCAGACTTAAACATGTGAAATTGAGTGGATAGATAGGTTAAGGTGACTACTTATTTGCTAGTATACTATGGCAAAGTTTTTTTTTATTAGAATACAATTCCATAATTGAAGTTCAAATTTTCAGGAGAGTTGCTATTTTCAAATGTTATATTGATTTAAACAGCATTGTCCATTTAACACTGAAATTGATATGGTGCTCAATATTTGAGGGGAATTGGTCAAGTTAAATGAGATATTAGAGAAGATTGATAGGGATGGGAGGTGGGAGGAGGTGAAAAGAAGGATTGGAATATGTAGGAGGTGGTGAATTGGAAATTTTGTTGAGAGGTTAGTGGGGGAAATGCGAGGTTAGGAAGTATGAGATGGTGCTTTAGCAGGTTACAGTAGCATGGAATTGGAATTATGCTGGTTAAAAAAGGCAGAGTATTGCCATTGGCCCCAGCAAAATATGTGGTGCCAGTATTCAAAGTTCTTGAACATTCTAGAATTTTTCTAGAACATCAAGATCTGTTCTTGAACTATCATTAAAATGTTCATGAACTAAGTTCAAGAACTAGATTTGTTCTTGAACATTATTTGTTCTAGAATTTATTTTGTTTTTGAACTTTATTCTAGAACAACATGTGTAATTGTGTTTATGAAAAACTGTTCTTGTACATTGCTCTTGGGGAAACTGCTGTTCTTGAATTTTACTCTTGGAAAAATAATCTTGTGCATTAGCAGGTTACCATGGCAAGGAGTTGGAATTATGCTTGTTGGAGGCAATTATGGTGATCCGTTCTCCGTCCTCTCATATTTAAAGTCTTACATATTTAGGGCTGTTATGTACCTATATACAAGCACAGTGGAGCTTAATGCCACAAGTTATGTGATGTTGCACAGTGTTTTTATGAAAAATGGCAGACTAGTGCCATTGGCCTCTGCAAAGTATGATCTAAAACGGTATTCAAGTTCTTGAACATTCTAGAATTTTTCTAGAACATCAAGAACTATTCCTGAATGATCATAAATGTTCATGAACTAAATTCAAGAACTAGATTTGTTCTTGAAGTACATTTTTAGAACTTGAACTTTTCTAAACCCAAATTCTTAAACATTATTTGTCTGGAATTTATTTTGTTTTTGAAGTTTATTCTAGAACAACAAATTGTTCTTGAATTATGTAATTATGATGTGTTTGGAAAAAGCTCTATTCGTGTAAATTGCTCTGGAGAAGTTATTGTACATTGCTATAGAGAAAACTGCTGTTCTTGAACTTTATTCTTGGAAAATAATCTTGTGCATCAGCAGGTAACAGTAATAATGAGTTGCCTGGCAGTAGGGAGATACCTTCTCTACTCATATTTAAAGGGTTGTGATATTGCACAGTGCATTTTTGAGAAATGGTAGACTAGTGTCATTGCCATTGTACTCAATATGAAGTTATGGTTATTCTGGCTTTATAAACTTCAGTAAGATTGTATGCCTTAGTTGATTAAAATTTTGCTAAAATCCTGGCAGAAAAACAGTCACTCAATCAATTCTGTTACATTTTGAGTAGAACTGAAGTAAAGATTGACTTGAGAAAATTACTGCTCTCCAGCAAATACACTAAAAGTACAATAGAGAGGATTAAAATATAATTGTTTATGTTTTTTACCAGTAGCTTCACATGAATACACAAAGTCGACTTAGCCTAAGTAGGAAGGTTATCAAACTTGTAATCTACAACCATGGTCATGTCATATTTCAACCTTATTAAGTCTAAATTTACATAATTTCAACACAGTTCTCCGATCATTGTTCATTACATACCATTATATGTAATTACATTTGAGAATTGTGTCATTTTTGTAGTGTTTTGGAATTATAAGGTTGCTAGATTTAATAATGAATTGATTATATTTTGTCAGAAAAATAATTTTCGTTGTTTTCAGTTGAACTACAAATTTTGAAAAAATACAAACGATTATTTTTTACAGTGAAGGGGTGCTGTCTCAGTCTCTGTCTATTTGTCTCTTTCTGTTTGTCTTTTTGTCCATCTTTCTCTTTAATGTCTGTCTATTTGTCTATCTGTCTGTCTATCTTTGTCTGTCTGTCTGTCTGTCCAACTGTAAGTCCATCAGTTTGTCAGTCCATCAGTCTGTCTGTCTGTCTGCCTGTCCATCTGTATTTCTGTCTGTCTTCCTGTCTGTCTGTATATTTGTCTGTCTTCTTGTCTGTATATCTGTCTGTTTGTCTCGTCTGTAATTGTCTGTTTGTCTTGTCTGTCATCTACTTTTTGTCTGTCTGTCTTGTCTGTATTTCTGTCTGTCTTGTCTATATTTCTGTTTCATCCATAATTGTCTGTCTGTCTTGTCTGTATTTCTGTATGTCTGTCTGTCTTGTCTGTGATTGTCTGTCTTGTCTGTTATCTGTATTTTTGTCTGTCTGGCTTGTCTGTATTTCTGTCTCGTCTGTAATTGTCTGTCTGTCTTGTCTGTCATGTTTTTTTTTTGTCTGTCTGTCTTGTCTGTATTTCTGTCTGTATGTCTTGTCTGTTTATCTTTCTCTTTGTCAGACTATTTGCCTCTGTCTTTTTATCTTTTTACTTGTCTATATGTCTATCTGTCTGTCTATCTGTCTGTCCATCTGTCTATCCATCAGTCTGTCTGTCTGTGTCTGTGTCTGTGTCAGTGTCAGTGTCTGTCTGTATGTCTGTCTGTCTGTGTTTGTCTGTCTTTCTGTCTGTGTTCTGACTTTCTATTGGTTTCTCTGTTTGTCTAAGGTCCAGCTGACCCTGATTTTTCCACCAATGATCTGGATCAAACTAACTTGGAATTGGAGTTGTTGACCATAAAATTTCAGACTAAGTACAATGTAAGGTTTAGATGTGAATGTGGTTCCTTGGAATTTGGAATTTCCAATTAATTGGCAAAAATAATGCAGGGTTCAGATATCATCTGTAAGAAAGCACCATGTAGTTAAATGTTTTACCTTATAATTTCATGCACCTGGCATATGATAACAGTGATTTAAGATAGCATTTACTGTCTTAATGCAAAAGTCAATACACATCCTATTATACAGAAAATGATAATTTTTTTCACACACATGGTGTAGATCCACACACATGGTGTAGATCCACCACGCTTCTAAAACATTTATTGAATAGTGATAGATACGTAGATGAAAAATCTAGAAGTTGCTGAAAAAGTAGTTGCAAAGTCACATCTAATTAGTGGTCTTGTTTTCTTTGGTTTGTCTTTAATAAGCTGTCTATTCAACCCTTCATTCTGTATTTTTAATTTTGCCATATTTTTTAAAAATAATAATTTTAACTAAAAAGAGTGAGTTGATAGATATGGTTGTATCTTTATTTCTTTTTGAGTTAATTGAACAATTGAGCAAAAGTGATGGTGTGGTACATAAGGTTATATAGCTTGCTGTTTAATGGTTTAATTTTACACTATATGTAAGGAAGTGAGCATCAAAAGTTTAAAAGATAATTTTCCTTTGTTCTCATACAAAATATTACTAGTACAAATTTGAAATTTTTCGCTTTCCCTTGCAGACATTAAGTGGACTTTGAAAGGTTGATTTGTGAACTGTCAATGCTATTTTTCCTTTAGTTAAAACAACATAGCATCTTTTGATTATTACATTTTTAACTACATTTTGTTCCAATAAGGATAATAATAAAAAAGGAAAGAAAAAAATATTGTGAGTATATGGGGATAGCATAGGAAAGTTGCAGATCCCAGCTGAAATAGGAAAATGTATAGAAAAGAGTAATGGTGAATATTAGCAACAGAATCATTTTGTGCAATAATTCTGCAGAAAAAGATGGGTAAAATAATGTTGGTGGTCAACCTTGTAATTATAGTTTAAATGGCAACACAGTCAAACCTGTCTTATGTCGGTGTTCTTGCGAAATAACTCTTAGAAGGGCCATTTAACAATGGTAGTCTCCTATGGTATGAAATTCACTACAAAAGAGTATAAAATTCATGACATTTGGAAAAGGGAAACTTGGCGGCACAAGACAAGGTTCCCTTATTACATGTTGTCATTGCAGGTTTGACTGTAATTTATTGTATCATTATTAATGTACAAGATATTATGTTAATTTTAATGATCTGCAGGTTGCAGGCAGGACGAATGGCAATGTATAAACAGACGACAATGTATTCCAAAAGAAAAAAGATGCGATGATAGCTTTGATTGTGACGATTTTTCTGATGAGTTAAATTGTAAGTTGTTGTGATCGCAGAATTGTGATTGGCTCATTTCTTGTTCACCTGTTGCTATTCCCTCGTTGCATGAATTAAGTCTTGCTTCGACTCAAGGCATTTCACGGATCGGCTTATATTGTGAAACGTCTGGTTTACAATGTTACATTTCGTTTGTTTTTCCTAATCATCTATCATTTTTTTGTTCATTACTATTTGCAACAATTACTTTTTCCTTCATTTATCATTTTTTGTTCATTTTCAGTTATTTGAGTTGTCATGCAAGATGACTTCTTTTTACTAGTTGTTATTTTCAGATTTTCTCTCAGTTGTCATAGCAACATAACAAAATTAATTTCATTTATCATTGTTTATGTATACATGATATTTATGTATTTCCATTTTAAGACATTGTCATGTTTTATTTTGATTTCCATCAATGTTTCTCCTTAAAGTCATTGTTCCTGCTTTACTTGCTTTTGGTACTAATTATAAATAAAAGTTATAAGATTTTGGTATTGACAGATTGATGCATAAAAGTGAAGTTCTTAATTGTTTCATTAATATTTCAATTATTTATCTAATTTTAATCGTCATATAACTTAAAATAATAATGATCCAAAAAGAGTTAATACAGTGTGCCTCTTAATAAGTGCACTTGGTGCCTATAAGTGCTTATTAACTACTACACAAATCATGGTCAAGTATTTGATCTTTTTTAAATACAAAATGCAACCACCAAAACATTTAACACAGGGAGAAAATAAGGAAGGTGTTAAATTTTATCAATTGTCTGTACTGACTTGCAAACAAATTACATGCATATTACAACAGGAATCTTAGACACTACAATGAATATTCATAGTAAAAACAAGTAAATGAAATAAATGGGAATTTCCTGAAATATTGAGGTTTTGTTGCGGAACTTTTAAGGATATAAATAGGTTAGAGGGCACTTATAGCACTAGGTTTACTTAATTCGAGGGATACGGTATTAACTATGTGCACAGTTGTGTTGCCATCACTTAAGTCTGTTGTCTGTCACAAAATATCTGTTCAATCCCTATCTTATAAAACATTTTGTAAATCAGTTATGTTAATGTGATTTTTTTCATTCAAAATGATTTGGTGAGCTTTGCAGGTTAAGATACACCTCAGTTTTATAACTTTATGAAGAATTAAATCCAGTATTCTCATAAAATAATTTATTGTAAATTAATTATGAGTATAATTTATTGAAAATTTTTTTTATGAGTTACATCCCTTCATTAGCTCATTTCAGTTCATTGACCTTTGACACATTTTAGGTGCTGTACAGTCATTGTGTCCTGAGGGATTATTTAGATGTGCTAGCGGTACTTGTATTGACCCAAATTTGAAATGTAACCAATTAAAAGATTGTGAAGATGGTTCAGATGAATCAGATGCCCTCTGTGGGCCAGTTGGTAAGAAATGCACGGTTTATCTCCCTTTATGGCATTTCCTGTATTTTTAGTTTTGGATGAGTTGCCTCCCCTTATGGAGTCATAACACTGTCGAATGAGTTGCATCCTCGTCTTTTGAATGAGTAACAGCACGCATTATGTTGTTACATATATTGAATGAGTTGTTTGGAAACGTAATATCCTGTGAATGAGTTTGTTCTTGGACTTGTAATTTTTTCTTGGTTATGGGATATTTTAAGTTTTTTATTATGCTATCCTTCATCATCTCCCCTGTTTATTATATACTGTAATACATCTGTCTTCTAACATGGCACTTTTACTATGTTACATTTAACTGTACTTAATTTTTAACATATACTTTGAAAGTACTTTTATTTATGGATATCAATTTTGGTGGATGGCAGATAAGTCGGTGTTTCGTGGGTTCTTTAATTCGTGGTTTCAAATTTGTTACAGTACAAATGAACGAAAAATACGCATTTCGTTGGAAATTAAATTTCATGGTTTTATGCAACCATGAAATCCACGAAAATTAGTACCCCACGAATAATAGTACTTTCACAGTATTAATTATTATATTATACTTAAATATATTTTGTTAGATAATTTTTTACTCAACTATACTATGTATCTTTTAGAACTTTTAGCATTATTTTTATAAAAAAANTCGTATTTATTGCGACGTCGGCGTCACAAAAATTTGTGTCGCATTTTTCTCAGGAACCGTGTATCGGAGCTTTTTGCAATTTGGCATGAAGTATCAGTATGGGGACCTATACCGTGTAATAGAGTTTCGGATCTCTCGCTTGCCCACTTCCTGTTTGACAGAACTTAGAATATTTTTGTTTTTACGCAGGTGACACATGTCTTCCCTGGAAGACTTACTACTAAGTATATAAAATCTCTTGAAGAGGGTTACCATATGGTTCCATTGGCGATAGTGAAAACAGATTTTCTGCATGCAGGCTAAGCAAGCATATGAAAAAAGAAAGTTTGAACTATAACGAATGGAGAAATAGGGTCATCATCACTGAAAATGAAAGATTAGGTTTCTCCTATTATTTAAGTCTTACGAGAAGAAAATTTTCCAAATATGGACATTTGCCTTTTGATTTTAATGCCAGCTCACCTGCCTCCCAGTGCGCTAGCGGAAGTAGATCTAATTTTAAGTAGGGCTGGTTGAAATTTAGTCATATGGCATACATTTCCTGATATTGAAATCATTTTGCAACAAATTTTCTACATATACTCTCCAAATCAATATGATTCTTATATTTACTGATCATTTATGTGTTTCACAGCAATTACTTTGATGCTATTTATTTTCGGACATGCAGGGAATTCACACTGAATTTGAATTACTTTAAAGCCAAAGCTTCAGATTTGAAAAAATGAATTGACAGAAATTATGGGCAGAAAATAAAATGAGTATTTATGACTCGTATTAAAGAGGCTTAAGAATGGGAGAAATAGGATTAACTTTGTGTTACTGATTCTGTTTATATATGAAATGTTCTTTATATTATTAATTTTTTAACTTGGCATGGTTTAGTACAATATAAGGTCTCCATGGCATGACTTATATAACATGTTCAAGAGCCAGGAATTCATATTATGGCTTCTCTAATTTCTTGTATATGTTTTCCAATTTTGAATTTAATGTAAATATATTGTCTAAGACAGAATTTTACTTATAATTGTCATATTTAAGGATATATTTATTGTTGTGAAATATTTTATAATGCAACACAAGGGAGGTAATACACAAAGGGAGATAATTTGGTAACGTATGATCCAGCTGTAAAATATTTATGGATGTCAGTGTTGCTGTGCCGATAATGGTGTTAAAGGCAAGCTGAATATTTTTGACCTGTCTAATATTTTTTAGGTATTTAGCATGATCAAAATCATGAAACTGAAAGGGAACTGGTTTATATATGCTATTTTCTTGAGAGAAAATTTGACATAGGTTTGTTTGCCTTGTGCTTGGCTCTTCAAACTTTTTGTAGACTGTGCATTTTCTAACATATTCATGTTATCTGCATTTCAAAGAGGTTGTAACAAATGGAGATTGTTGACAGAGTTGTTGCTCCTTATCAATTTGAATAAAAATGAATCTGATTTGTAAAGTACCAAACGAAAGAATAAAAGGATAAATTATCAATAGGATCTAACATTCCCCCTACAGTTTTTATCTGATGTCAAGATTTCACAAGACTTATGACTAATTATCTTGCCTTCTGTACATTCCTTCAGATTTGTAATCAGGTAATCAGATCTGACAAGAGTTATGGCTCTTTATCAGATTCAAAAATTTCAACTTATTTGTCATCATGTGACAGTGGATTGTTTAGAGTTATGGCCCATTATATTTATTGGAAAAATATAATCAGCTTAAGAAATGTTTGTATTATTTCTGATAACTTGGAGTTATTTTAGTAAAACTGAGCATGGTTATGGCAACAGGAAAGTAGTCCTTTTTAGTTTAAGGTCAAATGTTAACAAGGTCACATTTCCAACTATTTTGGACTAATAATATAAAATTAGGTAATACAACTGCAGGCGTTATCATCCTGCATGTGTTAAAGTGAAACTTGGATCCTGACTTGAAAAGTAGCAGTCTCTATTTGAGTGTGGACTGCTCTTGAAATTAGAAGGGTAGGATTTAGATGTTATTTTTAGCTCACCTGGCTATGCCAGGGTGAGCTTTTGCCATCACTCGGAGTCCGGCGTCCGTCCGTCGTAAACTTTTCTTCAAAAATCTTCTCCTCTGAAACCACTGGGCCAATTTAATCCAAACTTGGCCTGGGTCATCACCAGGGTATGTAGTTTTAAAAATTTGTTCGGTTAGTCCGATGACCGAACAACATGGCCGCTGTTACTAAAAATAGAACATAGGGGTAAAATGCTGTTTTTGGCAAATAACTTCAAAACCGTTGCAGATATCAAAATTCTGACTGATTTAGAATTGTTCAGAATGACAAGATCTATCTGCCCTGCAATTTTGAAGAAAATTGGAATAACCGTCTCAGAGTTATAGCCCTTTTTCCGTAAAATTTTCAAAATTTATGCATTTTTTATTTTTTATTTCAAAAACTGTAACAGATAGAGGTGAAGTGTAAATTTGAAAAATGTTCAGCATATCAAGATCTACATACTCTGAAATTTTGAAGAAAATCCAACTGCCTGTGTTGTAGTTATTGACTTTTTTCACCAAGAAAAAATTTTTTTTCAATGCCATATGGTTATGGGTTATTTCCCTTTAAATTCTGCTTTCAAATCTTCTTTGGTTTACTTTTCTCTCTTGAGTTTTAGAGAAATTCCTTGCTATCACTTTATTAGAAATAATTATTTGCTACATAATCATGAGCAAAAAAGTGTTTTTATACAGATGTTTACATTTTTTGCAAATATACTTTCATAAACTATACTTATTTCACAATTTAATAATAATTGCATATAATTTTATATTGTTTTCTTTAGTTCTGTTTGCTTGCCCATAATGCAAGTATCTCTCTCAGTTAATATTGAAGTGGCATCTAAGCTTCAATGCAT
>MJUU01008343.1:165163-182061 GCA_002080025.1 Modiolus philippinarum | reverse complement strand
TGCAAAAATGAACTTGAAAATACTCAAAAACAATAAGGGACATTATATATTGGACACTATTGAAAATATGAACTTTTTCTAACAATTAATTTAGTTTGCTCAAGTTGAATGAATTTTACAGCTTCAGGTTTCTCTCAGAAGAGTTTGGTTTATGCAAATTTCATTGTAGTATAAGTTCTAGGTTTCTGTTTGATTTAGTTCTTACAAGTTTAACTAAAGAGCAAGATACAGTATAGAAACAAGGGGGAGACAACCTCTTATAGTGTAGATAATCGAGGTTCCACTATTCAAATCCTTTGCGCTAATTAGGTTTCTGCAGAGTTTGGGTGGTAACAGTCACTCTGTAGAATTGGACAAGTATAGCAAGAAGTAATCATGCAGCAATTTAAAAAAAAACAAATAGAAAAGTTTGGTGAATACAGATCTGGACACACATAAATTGTATTTCCATATCCTTTGTGATGATTAAGAGATCTGAATCATTATGTTAATGAGTGTCTCACTGTAGAATAAAACAAGTTATTTAACAATAGTTTATTGATGAAGGTTAAAAGTGTTGTCTCTGGAAGTTCCAACAGTTTGGTATTGATATCTGTGATGCTATTTTTAAAACTCGTCAGGTTTAACAGAGTTAGGACAGGTTCCACTGAAGTTTAGGATGCTTGGATGGGATCAGAGTGATCAGAGTTTGGACAAGACAAGTTTTGCAGTAGTTTAAGATGCCATACTAAAAAACAAGAAATCATGTAGCAAAAATTTGGGATTATTTCAGTTTGGATTTCCCAGCTTCCACTATCCATATCCTTAGTGCTAAATATAGAACTCTGTGATCACAACAGAGTTTGGTTTGTGTAGGTTTGACTGTAATATAAGTTCAATCAATGAAAGAAGTAATCATGCAGCAAATCTTTTATAAATATTGGGGACAATTTCTAACAGTTTGGGTTTCCTGTGCTCCATTATCCATAATTCTTCATGCTAATTTTAGACCTTTGTGATTACAGAAGAGTTTGGTTTGTAGCTGTTTTACTGTAGTAAGAGGCAGCATGGAAACATGAAACCACATAGCAAAGCAATGGAAAATAGGAATAAATATTTGATAGTTTGGACTACCCAGGTGATTCACTGTCCATATCCTTACTGATTTAAGTGCTAATTTTAGAACTATGTGATTACAGCAGAGTTTGGTTATAAAGGTCTCACAGCAGTGGGATGTAGTATAGAGATAATTAAGTAATGATATGCAGCAAATCTTGAAAATGAAAATAGTTTTAACATGTTGGATAGCCCAGGTTCCACTATCCATATCCTAAAGCTGATTTTAGAACTCTTTGATCACAGTAAAGTTTGTTTAATGGATGTTTCACTGTAGTGTAAGATTGGGTAGTCCAGGTTCCACTATTCATCATCTTAAGAGCTAATTTTAGAACTCTGTGATCAAATCAGAGTTTGGTAAATGGAAGTTTCACTGTAGTATAAGATGCAGTATAGGAACAAGTTGAAAAAGGAACAATGTTGTCTCTTCTATTTCTACATGTATAGAAACATGTTAGAAGACATTGTTAGTCAGTGAATAATGATAAAATGTAGGTGTAGTATATCAAAAGACCATACAAATCATAGATGTTGTTAAAATCCTATTAACTATAAATCATTCAGGGGTACCAATTGGGGAGATCTCAGTAATTTGTTAAAATGATGTTAGAGGCTTGAGGTACTTGATTGGTTCTTGTCTTCCGATGAGGCCATCATTTGTTTTTGGAGTAAATAAAGAAATGGTCCTTAACTCAGAGAGTTCTCAAAAATTGCAGTAGTGTCAGTTCTGACATAAAAAAAACTGCTAGGTTTGGCATTTATGTTTTTAGTGATGGTACCAATGATTGACAAATGCTGTAGGATTGACCAAAAAACAAAATTGCCGGCCTCATGACTGCACTGGCAAAAAACATCAGTTACCCATTGTTTTTTATCTTTCTGTGGCTATGGCTTTTGAATCATTGTTTGTCCATACCAAGTTGCTATTGCTAGTTGCCGTAATTTGTGGAAATTTTTTAAAATGCTTGCAAGCAACTTCTATATTCTACTTCCTTATGAAATGAAATTTTTTTGTTTCATGGCTGAACACGGTACCCATGTATGACCTGCTTGTTTGAGGACCGACTTCAATTATTAAAAGTCTTTAATAGGAAAAAAAATTCAAAATAATTTAACATCTCTTCCTCTGTATGTAGTCCTGGCTGTCAGTACTTAAAGGGCTGGTCGTAAACAAGGGCTATTTCACAGAATATATATCAAGGTCAAGGTCATGGAGTTTTTTTGGCAGCCTTTTGGTGAGACTGTCAAGGATAATACCTTTTCTATAAATAGTAGGTTTTTATGAACATGCAAATTAGTGTCACGACAAATATTGTTTGAAATTCATTGTCATCCATTAGTTGCTTCTGATCAGACTGATACACAAGGATGTCAATAATATTATCAAAACAATGATTTGGTCTGTGCCTCTCATAGCTCAGTGCAAGGTCAACATCAAGATCAATTTTTATATACCAAAAAACTTCAGGGGGATGAACTATGTTTTGACTCTAAGAAAGATACCGTACTCTAGCTTCTGACTAAGCCACACAATAATGAAATTATGGCAAAAGTAATTTTGTGTTGTTGGTCATTTGTATGTTGCAGTTTTTTATTGAGATAAGAATCCTAGGCGAAAAGGGACTGCAAAAAGGCATATCCACTTAAGTTAAGGAATTCCTGATAAGTATAGCTGAGGAGTGCACAGGGAACAGGAGACCAGGACAAAGGGAGATGGAGAAAGGGGGCAGGAAAGGAGAGAAAGGACAAAAGGGGGGCAAAAAATAGAGAAATGATACAAGAAAGCGAGACGACAGAAATTGGACAAGAAAGGAGAAAAGAGAAATGGGGCGTGATTTAAGAAGAAAAAACTCTGTCCACTCCCTTCATAGAATATTTTCAAAATTGCTACCATTATGTACAAAATGTGATACTTCAGTCTTCCATAGCCAATTTTGACCTATATAAGCCAAAATGAAAGATTTGGTTTCACAGAGGATCTTGTTATAATGAATCTAATACAAATGTCTCTGTATAGTAGGGCTTGATGTCCTTGTTCGTCCTACATTGTAGGTCTTTGTCACCTTGGTCTTATTACCAAGACGAGCTCTACTACATCCTAAACTAAGATTTACTGTTTATCTGTAGTACTTGGTATACACTGGGTTACGAAGGTATGAAATATTTGTGTAATTTTCGCTTAACCAACTTTCATCTGTAAAGGATTGACTTCGTACAGAGTTTTTGTTAACAAGGGGTCCTCAAAAACTGATGGAGGGAATCCGATTAAATCATAGATAGAATTATTTATGGGCAAAATGTTAGGAGGATGATAAATTATACAGAAAATGGGGACAAAAATGTACGATTTGTATTATGCAGTTTTAATTTAGATGGCTATTAAAATAATTTTATTATCCAGTTATGGTGATTTATGCAAGTATTTTTGGTTATGACAATAACGCTATCAACATGTACAAGACCCGCTTTACCTAAACATTTAAATTTATGCATGCCTCTTGATGTACCCATTAAAGTACTCCCATGGAGAGCCTCGGTACCCAGACATTATAATTTATGCAGGTATTTTGACATAAAAGCAATATAGTTTCTCCTGTGGAGAGATGTGCTACCAGACATCATAATTTATGCTGGTATAATATGAAAGTATATTTTACATGTACCCATTTTGAACCCCTTTACTTAGATTTGGTCATTTGCTTAGTTGATCCGTTTTGAGGTGTCTTAGATTCCCCCATAGGGAACCCCTCTACCCAGACGTGTTAATTTATTCAGGTATTTTGATATAAAGGTAATTTAGGTACAGGGATCACTTTTCTACATTATTAAACAGAAGTGACTGCACTTTGTAGTTTGGAGGGTCTACAGGAGTACTTCTTTAATGTGGTTTAGTAACCTCCTTCAATAAGGCTCAACTCGTACACCATTATAGCTAGTATCAGGTGGTCTCTTCAAGTGTGATATATTTATGAGCACTTTATTGAATCAAGTTGATGGGTCCTTCTAGTACAGCCTCATGTCTTTGATATTGCATAATATGTTTAAAGAAACACCAGTGTGCAAACATAATGCTACTTGAACCTACTAAATGGAAATGGTAAATGTATATGTTTCCTTTACCTTTTGAAGACAGAGTTACTCTGCAATGAAAAGTTTGGGGTCTTATCCTTTTTTATACCCTGCCACTCACATGTGGCGAGGCTATGTGATACCCTCAGTTGTGTGTCCCTCCCCTGAAGGTTTCCATCTAATAACTTGTGAATGAACTAACATAAG
The DNA here is from genome assembly GCA_002080025.1 of Modiolus philippinarum. NCBI lineage: Eukaryota > Metazoa > Mollusca > Bivalvia > Mytilida > Modiolidae > Modiolus > Modiolus philippinarum. Next base: position 177,690 of record MJUU01008343.1, on the reverse strand, counting down.
ATGTTCAAACTTGTTTACCACAAAGAACATGCCAAGTTTAATTTTTGGTTCAGAGGTACACAGGGTTCTGGAGTTGTGTCCCTTTAAACTTGTAGATTTTTCTCAACGTGGCTGGGTATCATTTAATGCATCATTACTATTTTTCTGTATTGTCTTTTTCCAATATCTGTCCCTGGAGGCATCATTGTTGTCTCATTGACAGTATATATTACATGACTTTGTAGCTAGCAAGTATGTGGACTCTGTTATCCCTTTGGGAATCATTACTTTGAAATATTAAAGATGTATTGTCCTAAAATTATGATCAGTCCTTCAAAAAGTAGAGTATTTGTAGTGTAACCAAAGTCGTTGGCACAAAATCATTTTACTGTTGTGATATTTAACCTGTTCCACTTTACTATTGATATTTGAACTGTGCCATTTTGGAACAGCTCTATTTTATTATTGATATGTGAACATTGTCATTTTTGACCAGCTCCATTTTACTGTTGAAATGTGAACAGTGCCATTTTACCATTGTATAACATTTGCCCAGCGCCATTTCACTATTGATATATGAATTAACAGTGCAATTTTTTACCAGCCCTATTTTACTATTGATATGTGAACAGTGCCATTTTTTGACCAGGTCCATTTTACTTTGGATAAGTGAACAGTGCCATTTTATCATTGTGATATTTGACCAGCTCCATTTTACCAGTGATATATGAACAGTGCAAATTTGACCAGTCCCATTTCACTTTTGATATGTGAACAGTGCCATTTTTGACCAGCTTCGTTTCACTTTTGATATGTGAACAGCGTCATTTTTGAATAGCTCCATTTTACTATTGGTATGTGAAAAATACCATTTTTGACCAGCTCCATTTTACTATTGAAATGTGAACAGTACCATTTTTGACCGGCACCATTTTATTCTTGATAAGTGAACAGTGCCATTTTACCATTGTGATATTTGACCAGCTCCATTTCACTATTGATATATGAACAGTGCAATTTTTTACCAGCTCTATTTTATAGACCAGCTCAATTTCACTATTGAAATGTAAACAGTGGCATTTTACCATTGTGCTATTTAACAAGCTCCATTTCACAATTGATACACAAACTGTGCCATTTTACCATTGATATACTATAAGAACACAACCATTTTACCATTTTATTGGAATATTGAACCACTTTATCATTCATATATATATGTAGCTATGAAATTATTTTTCTCTTTTTGTGTGAGTAGTCACAGAACTCATCAGCCATAAGTATGAACAGAGCCACTTTTATACTTTTAACAGCATCGGGTGAGGACATTTCTACACTAAAGGATAGTTAATTTTTTTGAATTATAAACGAGTGTAAACTGACGGTCCCCATCCTGAGCTCCATGTCTTTAAATGGGCATATCATATTGTGATTTATATTTCAATTGTGGTCTATCATGGCCTCACAACATCAAATTAGAAAAATGATGTTGTTCCCGAGAGAACACCATTGAAATCTGTTGGAGCGCGTAAGACATCATTGTCAATTTGTGTATTGAATTACCAACTACTAAAGTATCATCCCATTGTATATATATTGTATATTTAGATATTATTCCTATTAAAATATATCCAGCATTTAACTATTGTGTGGTGTAATGACAGCCACAAATGTTCAAAAGAATTATAGACAGGAACGTGTCTTTCGGCATTTGCCAAGCTTAAGAACCTGGCATCGCACTATCTCTTATGTCATGTAAGCCAATTTCAAGTATTCAGGCTTCAGATACAGCTACAATGACAGGATAGTTGAGGGTTTTGTTGGTCAATTCAAACAGCATGTGTTCGATAGCATAGTTTGATCATTCAAAAAATACATTGAAATCTTAATTTGCAGTTGTTATAGTCCTATGATCACTCCTTTGAGAAGATGGGAGGGAATAAGATGAAGCGAGGCAGTTAGGTCCCTGTCTGCAGTTGAACTTCTATGGCAAGAACTGTCAAAACTTTTGTCTAATATTTTCCTGTTTGCTACTCTCCCAGCTGTGTTTTCATCCCCCTCAGCATTAAAAAAAAACAACAAATCACTCAAAATACCATAGTTGACATCAGTGAATTACTTCCCTTTTCCTGAAGTCATATTGCATGGAGAATGCGTCCCAGTCCAGGGTTATTTTGGTGCCAAAGATTTAAGCATTAATGATGTGTTTTAGTTCATATTTTGTCTTTCAACAGCAGTTCATATTCTATTTAATTGTATTTAATAATAATTTTTATACTCCCTTCGAAAGACGGACGTATTATGGTATACCCTCCGTCCGTCCGTCCGTCAGTTAACTTAGTGGTTTCCGGAGATTTTTTTCTGTAACCACTTGACATATTGATTTCATATTTTGTATATGAGTATATCTAGGTGAGATACAGATCAAGTTCGATTTTGGTTCTGGTCCATTGATTTTACAGAGTTATGGCCCTTGGACTTAGTGAAATTTAGAAAAATATAGGTTTCCGTAATTTTTTTCTATAACCGCGTGACATATTGATTTGAATATATCTAGGTGAGATACAGATCAAGTTTGAATTTGGTTTCGGTTGGTTCATTTTGTACAGAGTTATGGCCCTTTGATTTAGTGAAATTTTGAAAAATATAGGTTTCCAGAGATTTTTTCTGTAAAAGCTTGACATATTGATTTCATATTTAGTATATGAGTATATCTAGGTGAGATACAGATCAGGTTTGAATTTGGTTCCGGTTGGTTGATTTTGTACAGAGTTATGGCCTTTTGACGCAGTGAAATTTAGAAAAATAAGGTTTCCGGAGTTTTTTTTTGTCTGTAACCGCTTGACATATTGATTTGATATTTGGGATATGAGTATATCTAGGAGGGATGCAGATCAAGTTCAAATTTGGTTCCGGTCGGTTGATTTTGTACAGAGTTATGGCCCTTTGACTTGGTGAAATTTTGAAAAATATAGGTCTTTGGCGTTTTTTTTCTTTAACAGCTTGACATTTTGATTTGATATTTGGTATATGAGTGTTTATAGTTGAGATACAGATGAAGTTTTAGTTTAGTCCTGATTGGTTGTTTGTGTATGGAGATACGGCCCTTGGACTTAGTAAATTTTTGAAAAAAAAAACATCAATTTCTCCGCCTTTTCTCTACAATGCGTGATTTGATATATAGTATATGATTGTATGTTTATAAATTACTGATTAGTTTAAAATTTGGTTCCTATTGAATGATTTTTGTGGACAGTTATGGCCCTTGGACTTAATATTTTTTTTGAAAATTCATTTTTTTCCCCCTTTCTATTCATTGACTTAACATATGAATTTGATATTTGTTAAATGGTTACATCTTGGTAAGGCACATATTCTGTTTGATTTTTTTTCAATCAAAATTTTGTTGTGGTCCAACAATGCCATAAAGTTCGAGTTGACAGTGGATGGGCGTATCATGCTCTCTTGGCGCAGCACTTTATTTTGCTTCATGTAGACTTGACCGAGTATATTGTTATGAGAAAATATTGGCTGTAATAAATGCGTGTAGCTTGTCAATCACCTTTTGTAAGACTGAGAAATAACAATGAATTCCCTTGTCCAAGGTGGGAGAAACTTATACACAAATAGCCAGTTATTACACTGGGCTAATATATTTTAGGCAAGCCCATTTCCAAGGGTGATGATTATCAATTTTGTACTGAAAGTTATGCTCTGCAATGTTACATAGCAAATTGGACCATGAGTAATTGTTATATAGGCTGATATAATTTTGGGTAAAAATTACTTAATTTACCTACAAACTTTAAACAAATGTTTCACATTTTTCTAGAAAATTAATTATCTTGTTCTGAATAGTTATGTAAACATAACACATAAATATATAAATTAGTCATATATTAATTAAGACAAATACGAGAACTATCCAACTTAATCATGTTGATAGATTATAGGATGTAAAGCCAGGGTTTTGTCTGATCAAAGAATAAATTACAAACTGTTCTAACGCAAATCTTGAGATAATCAAAAACCTGCCTAAACCAAACACAAAATTAATTGAAAACATGTACTATAAATGGGAAATTTTCGCAAGGGTTTTTTTAGGAAGTGGAAGGGGCATATAGATTTACCAAGTTGTCCGTCTCTATGTATGTAAGTCCCGATGTTAAGTTTTTCGTTTAGGTCCATATTTTGGTAACCTCTTGTAATATTTTAATATTATTTACATCAGTTCATGCACCATGGTTAGTACTACCAGATTCACCAACAATTAGGGATCTATGACCTACATTTTACGCTTGAGTGACTAATGTTAAATTTTGCATTTAAGTCCATTTCTCAACAACTACACATCCTACGACAATGATGTTTGAACAAATTAATTGCCTTGGTGAGTACTGCCAAAGTCATTGAGAATTAAGTGGCTTTGACCTATATATTACGCTGGAGTGACCTTTGTTAAATTTTGCATTAAGGTCCATTTCTCATCAACTACACATCATCGCGCAATGATGTTTCATCAAATTAATCACCTTGATGAGTACTGCCCAAATCATCAAGAATAAAGTGGCTTTGACCTATATTTTATGCTTGAGTGACCTTTGCATTTAAGTCCATTTCTCAACAACTAAACATGATATCACTATGGTGTTGTATCAAATAAATGACCTTGATGGGTGCTATCCAAATCAAGGACAATTTAGTGTCTTTGACCTACATTTTATGCTTGAGTGACTTTCGGTAAATTTTTGTGTTTTAAGTCCATTTCTATACAACTACACAATATAACATTATGATGTTTTAGGAAATGACTCATCTTAGTGAAAACTACCAGATTCTTAAACAATTTGTTGACTTTGACCTACATTTTACACTTGATTGACTTTGTTAAATTTTTGCATTAGGTGAATTTATTAGCAACTTGGTGGTTAATCAAATAAATCACCATAGTGATTACTGCATAATTCATGGTTAATTTTATAATCTGACCAATATTTTATGCTTCAGTGACTTTAGTTGGGAAATTTTTGTTTACGTCCAACAAATATTTAATGAACAATCATCTGTAACAGTACTTCTTGAAGATTCCATCCCAATTCAGTGACAGGGAACTTAATTCCATTGATGATTGGCCAAGGTTATCTATTTCGATAAATTTGTCGGCAGGGCATTTGTGTTTTATAAACACATTTTCTAGTTTTTCACTAATTTCACAATTGGCACATATTTGCAAAAATTTTCCCCCGCGTAAATTAATTTTTAATACAATTGAAGCAAAAGTGTTGTGAGAATCGCAAAAATAAAACCTGGTAAATAGGTTTAGGAGTCAAATTAAACTCTTTCAGTTTGTTAAAAATGTACTATGATCATTGCAGATGTAATTGAAATTATTGTTTTGGATTTCTTTTTGTGAATGTAATAATTTTTGGACAATTTGGTATCATGTAGCCTCAGAGTCCTTAATGAAAGGGAGAACCGAGCTCAAAGGCTTGATTTGCCTGTGGAAACTGTTACATTCTTCCATTGCATGGAATCTCAATTGGACCCTGCATGGTAGCATTTAGATAAATGTATACACTTATAATAAACAAAAAGGAATGAATAATCAAGTTATATAAAGAATGAGGTAACTTTTGACAGATGAAGGTTGTTGGAATTCCATACTAGTAGGTACAGCATTGAGCAATTCAAAAATTATCAGTTTGGCAACTGCTAACCTTTGATATAAATACTGGAGGAAAAACCTACAATCTGTTTTAGAAGTATGTTTTTGGAAAATCCTGAACTGAAATATGCTAGATGTAATGACTGACACTATATAAAAACGCTGCTTGGTGTCTTGTTTCCCTTTTAGGAAAGCATTTTTGGCAGTAAATAAAACAAGATTATGAGCAATACAAGGATAGATTTTTTAGCCTTATTCAGCGATAAAGATGTTCTCATTCATTCATATTTTTGCAACAAATTTGCCCTATTTAAATTGCTGACACATTTGTCAAGATTAAAATGTCTTCTAAGAGGAACAAAAATTTTGACTAATTTTTTTTCCATTATAAAAAGTATTCAATATGTGGGCTGAAGGATGTCTTCTTTCTTAATTTATATAAAAAAAAATTAAAAAAACATTGGTAATTTTTAATTCTATAAACAGCAGAACACTTAGTCACAGTAGCTCAGACAAAATTTAGTAGGTCAAGGATTTTAGGTAGTACCTTTTGAAAAACAGGAAGCCAAAAAGGGATAATACATTGGACTTTGTTTTGTTTTTATTCAGATTTTGATGCAGTTTTATTCCCTAGAAAAGTCTGCTTTCCATCAGTCTGTCTGTCTGTCTGTGTGCCCGCCTGCTTTGCTCAGTTACCCGTCACTTCTTACCCATTGACAAGCTCTTTGACTGTAAAAGTGCAGTCATTTAGCCTTTATTCTGTACTTTAAAGTGTCCTTGGTTCATGTGATGATGTTATGATGCACAGTAGTAAGGCCCCATAGGGAGTAATTAAAACACAGCCTACAGTTTTAATAGTAGACATGTACCAAAATTAATATCAACACTTTCTGTTATGGTTAATTTCAAACATCTCTTAAAGGTTGATATGTAGTTTACTTTGTATGATTTTAGTAGCTTCAGATTTGAAGATGAGGGGCACTCAGTTTGAAACTTGTGGGTAATTCTTCAAACATCTCTTAAAGGTTGATATGTAGTTTACTTTGTATGATTTTAGTAGCTTCAGATTTGAAGATGAGGGGCACTCAGTTTGACACTTGTGGGTAAGCTCTAGAGTATATGAGTTAATCTTATTGAGTTGCATTATTTGGTTTTACATTGTTTTCTGACATACTGTCACAATACCTTCAGGATAGTAAAACATCTCCTTCATAAGATTTTCTGTGTATCTTCAGGACCATTCTGGATGAATTCAGCAATAAAATCATATTCGTTTTTCCAGTCCCTCTTTCTTAAAAGCATGTTGGGTATCAAACTGCTAGTGCTTTATTTTTGAGATGTTTGCGTTTAGTTCAGTTTGCTTGTTTTGTCTGTGTTGTCTGTGTTTTGTCATGATTTAGGACCAGTATTGTTGTTTTGTTACGTCTTTGTTGCAGCTGTTGTCAGTATTTCTGTGGCCCAGGCATGTTTTGTCATGTTTTGGACAAGTGTTGTCTGTGCTGTGTCTCTCCTTTCTACTCGTTTTATATCATTTATGTCAATTTTTTTCAAAACAGTCCTGTTGATTTGTCTTTGTTCTACCTGTTGTTTCTGATTTGTCATGATTTTTTCCAGTCCTGTTGTTTTGTCTTTATAGTTTCTGTTTTGGTTCTATCTGTGTTCTCTCTATCTATTTTGTAATGTTTTGGACCAGTCCTGTTGTTTTGTCTTTGTTGTATCTGTTATCTCTGTTTTGTCATGTTTTGGACCAGTCCTTTTGTTTTGTCTTTGTGGTATCTGTTATCTCTGTTTTGTCATGTTTTGGACCAGTCCTGTTGTATCTGTTGTCTCTGTTTTTTCATGTTTTGGACCAGTCCTGTTGTTTTGACTTTGTTGTATCTGTTGTCTCTGTTTTGTCATATTTTGGACCAGTTCTGTTGTTTTGTCTTTGTTGTATCTGTTGTCTCTGTTTTGTCATGTTTTGGACCAGTCCTGTTGTTTTGTCTTTGTTGTATCTGTTGTCTCTGTTTTGTCATTTTTGTAATTGTTGTTTTGTCTTTGTTGTATCTGTTGTCTCTGTTTTGTCATTTTTGTAATTTTTTTCAAGTACTGGTGTTTTGTCTATGAATCTGTTGTCTCTTTAAAGCCATTTTTTTTAACCACTCCCAGGCGAAAAATTATGGTCACTGACCATGGTCAACCATTGTTAACCATGTTCAACCATGGTCTGGAGACCATGGTCGACCATGGTGGGCAATGGTTGACCACCTTCCGTTAATTGGCACCATGGTCAGCAACCATGGTCGACCATGTCCATGATGGTCAAACATTGCCACTGACCATGGTTGAACATGGTCAATGACCATGGTCACTGATGGACATGGTCGACCATGGTTGCTGACCATGGTGCCAATTAAAGTACATTGTAATACATGTGCTTTATCTGCAATTTACAAATTCAAATTCAAATTCAAATATTTATTGGAAAGAGCAGAGGAGTTTCAGTATACTTACAGTTTATCAGCTTCAAAAATACCAATGCAATATATTTTTAACCCCAGGAGTTATCTTCTCATTTGTGTTTGTTCAATCTATGAAATGCATCTAGTAATTTTAAAGTAACTGGAATTATTTATCAGAAAAGTATATTTCATAATTCATTATTGTATGTATTTGATAAAATAAAAATAAGATATTACAAATATTTTATCCATGAATCTGATACATTATTTGATATGCCATTATACAATAAAGTGAAGATTATTCACCAATTATGAGAATTTTTATAAGAAATCCAAAAAAAACACAGTATTTTGGAAAGGGAGCTAATAAATGTTGCAATATCTTCTGCTCCAAAAAAGTGTGACTTTTAAATTGTTTAAAAATGTGAGTCCCTGTTGTTGTCTTAAATCAATGAAAAAGCTATGAAAAAATTATATCACACTTTATAGGCACAACTTGACCATTGCCAGTTCCTGGTTGACAATTCTTAAACTTGAATAAATAAGTGAGGCTATAACCCCTTCCCCCCCCCAATTAAGGACTTTGGCCTCATTTTGGGTGTATTTTGGACTTGACCACTGGAGTCCATGGACTCCACAGACTCAAAAGTAATTGCATTTTTGACTTGTACTTCAAACTTCAAAAAAAAATTTAAAAATGGACATGCATTGGACTTCATCTCAAATTGGGTGTACTCTGGACTCAAGTGGGTAGAGGTGTTATACCCTCATAAGTATTTGACTATGGTCAACAATGGTCAGTTCTTAGACGACCATGGTCAACCATGATAAATTCTTTTTGACCATGGTCAACCATGATCAATTCTTTTTGACCATGATCAACCATGGTAAGATCTTGGTAGACCATGGTTGACCATGTTGATTAGCTGTGACCATGGTTGACCATGGTCAAACTCATGGTTGACCATGGTCAAGATCATGGTCAATCATTGCTGACCATGATAGATCATGGTCAACCATCATTGACCATAAAATACCATGGTGACCATGGTCAACCATGGTCATCATTTCATCTTGGCTGTGTTGTTTGTTTTGTCATTGTTTTATCTGCTGTCTCTATTTGTGTTGTTTCTACTTTGTCATGTTTTAGGACTAGTTCTAGTTTGTTTGTCTTTGTCTCTGTTTGTGTTGTCTTCATTTTTTCATGTTGTTTTGTATTAGTGTTTTGTTTGTTTTGTCTTGGCACTTTCTGTTTTCTCTGTTTTTTTCATGTTTTTTTTACTAGTTGTATTTTGTTTGTCTTTATTGTCTCTATCTGTGTCCATTTCTCCATTTTAATTGTCATATTTTTGGACAAGGCCTGTTGTTTTTATTGTCTCTGTCTGTTTTGCCATGTTTGTGGACAGTTCTGTAGATTTGGACAAAGATTTTCTGTATTCTCTGTTTGCTGCTTTTTAGCTCACCTGGCCTAAAAGGCCATGTGAGCTTTTGCCATCACTTTGTGTCCGTCGTCCGTCCGTTGTCCGTCAACAATTTAAAAAATCTTCTCCTCTGAAACTGCTGAGCCAAATGTAATCAAACTTGGCCTGAAGCATCACCAGGGTATGCAGTTTTAAAAATTGTGTTCGATTAGTCCGAAGACCAAACAACATGGCTGCTGTTACTAAAAATAGAACATAGGGGTAAATTGCTGTTTTTTGCAAATAACTCAAAAACCATTACAGATATCAAAAATTTGACTGGATCAAAAGTGATCAGCATAGCAAGATCTACCTGCCCTGCAATTTTGAGAAAATCCGAAAACCCATCTTGGAGTTATTGCCCTTTTTCTGTAAAATTTGCAAAATTTTAACTTTATTAATTTTTTATCAGAAAAACTATAAGAGATACACGTCAACTTTAAATTGCAAAAATGTTCAGCATGTCAAGATCTACCCACCCTGAAATTTTGAAGATAATCCAAAATCCCTTGTAAGAGTTATTGCCCTTTTTTTAACGAATTTTTAAAATTTTCATATTTTTCATCTTTTATTTCCAAAACTATAGAAGATAAAGGTTAAGTGTCAATTGATAAAATGTTTGCAATGCTGTGGCGACTTCAAAACTGATGTTGAAAATTATTGGTTGACCGCCATTTTCAATATGGCTGCCAAAAAAGGCGGGAAAATTCAGCATTGTCCGATTTTAATGAAATTTGGTTTCCAAATAGATATTGATGTTGCGACTTCAAAACCGGTGTTAAAAATTTTTCGCTGACCACCATTTTCAAAATGGCCGCCAAAAAGGCGGGAAAATTCAACATTGTCCGATTTCCATGAAATTTGGTTTCCAAATAGATAGTGATGTTGCGACTTCAAAACCGGTGTTGGAAATTTTTCGTTGACCAGCATTTTCAAAATGGCCGCCAAAAAGGCGGGGAAATTCAGCAATGTCCGATTTCAATGAAATTTGGTTTCCAAAAAGGTATTGATGTAGCAACTTCAAAACTGATGTAAAAAATTGTTCGTTGACCGCCATTTTCAAAATGGCCACCAAAAAAGCGGGAAATTTCAACATTGTCTGATTTCAATGAAATTTGGTTTCCAAGTGGATATTGATGTTGCTACTGCAATACCGGTGTTGAAAATTGTTTGTTGACTGCCATTTTCATAATGGCTGCCAAAAAAGAGGGAAAATTCAACATTGTCCGATTTCAATAAAATTTGCTTTCCAAAAAGGTATTGATGTAACAACTTCAAAACTGATGTTAAAAATGTTCATTGACTGCCATTTTCAAAATGGCTGCCAAATCAACATTGTCTGATCTCAATGAAATTTGGATTGATGTCACTACTGCAAAACCGGTGTTGAAAATTGTTTGTTGACTGCCATTTTCAAAATGGCTGCCAAAAAAGGTGGAAAAATTCAACATTGTCCGATTTCAATGAAATTTGGTTTCCAAATAGATATTGATGTCGTAACTTAAAGATATTTGTTGTTGACTGCCATTTACCAAATGATGTCTCGACTTCAAAACTGGTNTCGAAAGTGGTCCTTAGCAAGACAATTTGTCAAAAAAGCCCAACAAAGAAGTACAGTAAAACATGATCAGACTTAAAATAGAGTCCAAGTTAATGGTGGTGTTTGCTCTACCAAAGTTTGAGAGACTGAAGTTCAACTGTATAATTTACAATGTTAGCTTGATTGTGGCAACTGAAAGCCAGGTGAGCGATATAGGCTCCAGTGAGCCTCTGGTTTAATGTTTTTTACCTTTGAATTTCAAGCATTTTTTCTTAGATATTGGTATTCCATTACTGATTCGTCCTTCTTTCAGACTTGTATTGAAATACAATACCAACAATAATCTTACTTATCATAACATGATACATCAAACCCCATCTGATACCATAGAAAACTTAAATGTAAAAAACATCCTTTAACATACAAATAGTGAAAGTAAAAATGTAGTGAAAATTTCTGTTTACAGTAATATCTGAATGGTTTTGATGTGCTGTGTAATATGTTGTATGTAAATTGGGTCATAACACATCCCACAAACCTCGCTTTTTTCTTGCAAAGGTACATGTATAAAAAATACAACAATAGATTTATTGTACATGTATAATAAAGTTATCTAAAAGGGGGAATATTTAATTAGGATTTTAATATTTAATTACATCAGACTCTCCCGAAGGAGGGTAATTTACTTAAATTACTATGTTTATGTCTGACAATAGAAACTTTGTGTACTGGGTAAAAGGATGGGAAATATAAACTGGCAAATTGTAGGTTTCCGAACTAATAAATTGTCCAAAAATGACATAATATTACATAATTGTATACATATTAAAGTTTTAGAGCTCTTTAAGAGGCCAAAGAAAATGTATGTTGTAGTCCTTAATGGTCGTTTTACATGCCGAGACGTTATAAATACAAATATCACTTGTAATGTAATTTATCAAACTCAAGGCATGGTGCAGTCGTAATTCACCACAACTTTTTTCCTAAAATTAATGAAATGCTGTGTATTACAATGTACTCTTTCAGTTCAACCAAGCCAAGTTATTTTGAAAATTTGTAGTTATTTTAAAAATTAAGATAGTGCCAAATATATCTTTAGTTTTAAGTGTTAGCTGTTTGGCTTGTTTAAAATCTGTCAGAACTAATACCGTGTTCACATTGAAATGTGTATTTTCAATCTAGATTGATCGTGCGATCGCTCATTACGCTATGAATGCGCATTACCTGTCCACATTACACTTTCAGATCGCGTATTTAATCTACATTGTGCATTCACATCTTTTCCACATTTCAACATCGTTTTACATGTTTTATGTGTACAGTGTATATTTTCTATAAATAATATGTAAACATGAAAATAGAAAGAATTTCTCTCCAACTTCGGTATTTTACTTTGATTTAAGGCGTGCTTTTAATTTCAAATTGGTGAGAAGAAACGGTTG
>MJUU01008343.1:140393-151885 GCA_002080025.1 Modiolus philippinarum | reverse complement strand
ATGTCCGTCAGCCACGCGAATGACTCAAGTTCAATTCAGCGATTGGTGGTTACCTGAAAAAGTTTTACTTTTCTGATCTTCGTAGCATTTTGTGTTGAAATCTGATTGTTGACATGTTTGAATACTATGATGTTTCATATTAAACAACACTGAACTATCAAAGTATTTTTCAGAATGTCAACAAACCAGCGTTGTCATTGATGTCCTTGAACTTCTGCAAAACTGAATGTAGAAATACGGGATCGGATCCCGGAAATGAAACTGAATTTCCATTTTAAAATAAATCGTTATAAAAAATGTAAGGTTGGTCAGTTACATTGTAGCAGTCTAGCAGATTATTCACATGGAATTATGTTCTGTTCATGATACTGTCGCCATTTTATTGAAAATTTAATAAACCGGAAGTCCGTATTGGGCCTGGCCGTATTGGCCCAGTAAACCCGTATTGGGCCAGTAAATCCATATTGAGCCAGTAAATCCGTATTGGGCCAGTTTGGTCGTATTTGTCCAGTAAACCTATCTATATTTGCTCTAATCATTTTGTATTGCATGGACAATTTTTATCATATTTAACATAACTATTTAATAATCCATTATATATCTCCTTACATGTCATTGTAACAGATTGTCATATTGACATGTCATAGCATATATTTGGTAAAAATGGCATATTAGCAGGTACATTTTGTATTACTAATATCTCACAGCCATGGAATATGTCACATTGACATGTCAGCATATGGAATTGGTAAGAATGGATATGTCAGAACATAGACTGTGATATTGACATGTCATTCATTGGGTATTGATTATGTCATATAGACATGTCAACACATGTGTTTTAAAGTTGATATTTCATTATTTTGTCATATTGACATGTCAGGGCTTAGATTGTGTCATACTGACATGTCATCTAAAGCTTTTTGCAAACTTGACATGTCATTTTGACATATTATGACAAATACTTACACTTTTTTATTTCCATTATGTACTGTTTATTAGACGGGGTATGCTAGCATTTATCTGAACATTGCAAAGTGTAATAATACAAAAATAATAATGTTATCAATTCACAGCACATGTTGTTACTCCCAAAAATAGTCCCTTCCAGAATTATGCAATTGAACTTAAAATATTTTGATTGAAAGATGTCTCACCGCAAAAAATGATTTTTCAACTTAGATCAATGTTGAAATGTGTGAAGGATGATATCGGTAATGGACTTGCCAGAATTCCACAAAACGGAGATATAATTGTTTGTTTCTCTGTTTCTTCAATTAATTTTCATTTCTCTGTAATTTAGTTATGTAATTCTTTGATAAAGTGTTTGCAATGTCTGGCTCCGTGCCCATCAAAAGACTGAGGTCGCACAACCAGACTATTTCATAAGTGTCTTGTTTTTGAAAATTTGAAAATCAGGTTTATTGATCAAATAAATACAAGGTGCACAAGTACTTTTAACACAAAAATGAAAAAAAAAGAGAAAAAAACGTGGTGACGTGTTAAATTTTGTGAAATGCATGCAATGTAGTTAGAGCCTACGTACAAATTTTCAGGTTCTTTATTGAATTAAAGAAATGACATCCCGTGATAGTTGAAATTTTCCCCATTACTTAAGGGAGGGTTTGGATCCAAGAAAAGGAGTTTAACCCCACCGCAATTTTTGCGCCTGTCCCAAGTCAGGAATATGTTGGTTATTGGCTTGTCCTAAGTCTTCTTATAAAATTTTAGTTTCTTGATAATTGGGTTATTGGATGAGGTTTGTTTCCATTGATTTATTCACTTTTTTTACCCTTTCTGGGGCCATTTAGGGCTTGCTATATGGTGTGAGGTTCCTCACTGTGTTGAAGACCGTACGGTGACCCCTAGATGCTTTGTTTTGGGTCGTTTTAACCTGGATATGGGATGTTGTCTCCTTGACATTTACCCCATTTCCTTTCTTTTTCATATATGTAAAGGGAAAAAAAACTTTAAATCTCTGCTTTATGTGGAATTCTGGCATATCCATTACCGATATCATCCTTCACACATTTCAACATTGATTTTCATTTCTCTGTAATTTGTGGAACTTTATTCAAATGACACCTTCTCCAGAGACAAAATGATGAAGTGGTCATTTTAAAGTAAAAATATGGGACAAAATAGACAGGCAAAATACAATACATGTATACAAAAAGCTCACAAATTGAATTTCTTCACCAGATGCATCAAAGCTTTTTATGCTGTATCATCAACACAACAAACTGAACATATGCCTTACAGAATGTTTTTTTGACTTTTGTATAGGTAAACTGCACTTGCCACATGCACATGATGCACATGCATCAACATGGTTAAATGCATCAACTGTAAAAATAAACACCATGATATGCATTCTGATGTAATTTAATAAAAAAAATTACATGCAGCAATTATACAACATGTGTTTTACAACCTGTCTCATTTTAACTGCCTACTACCTATCAAGTGACTTGTAGCTATGAATTATTCTCTAAACATACAAAATAGACATTTGAATCCAGACTTGGATTCCACTTTCAATTATACCAGTTTAATTCCACTTGATGCCATTTTCTTTCCACTTGATGTCATTTTTGTTCCACTTGATGTCATTTTCACTCCACTTGATACCAGTTTCATTCCACTTGATGCCATTTTCATTGAGTTTTATTCCTGTAAATGTTATTTTCTTTTTGCTTGATTCAATTCATATATGATTTAAAATCTCCCTTTTTCCATTTTCTTTCCCATTGAAAGCAGTCACATTCTACTTGATACAGTCACATTCCACTGGATATCAGTCACATTCCACTTGATGTCAGTTACATTCCACTTGATGCCAGTTGCATTCCACTTGATGTCATTTTTATTCCAACTGATGCCAGTTACATTCCACTTGATATCAATCACATTCCACTTGATGACAAGTCACATTCCACTTGATAATCAGTCGCATTCCACTTGATGCCCAGTCACATTCCACTTGATAAGAGTCAAATTTGATTTGATACTAGTCAGAATCCCACTGAATAGCAGTTTCTCACTTGAAACCAGTCGCATTCCAGTTGATACCAGTCAAATTCCACTTGAAATCAGTCTAATGGATAAATAAAATGATGCAATGAAAAGGTGAGGTCAGATTCCACTTGATGAACAGTCACATTCCACTTCATGACCAGTCACATTCCACTTCATGACCAGTCAGATTTCACATGTAATCAGTCACATTCAACTTGATATCATTCACATTCCACTCGATATCTGTCACATTCCACTTGATGAACAGTCACATTCCACTTGATGACCAGTCACATTCCACTTAATATCAGTAACATTACATTTGATATCAATCACTTTCCACTTGATGACCAGTCACATTCCACCTGATTTCAATTACATTTCCCTTGATGAGCTGTGAGTCACATTCCACTCTAAGAATACCAGTCACATTTCACTTGATTTCAGTCATATTCCATTTGATGACCTGTCACATTCCACTTGATGACAAGTCACATTCTTCTTGATGACCAGTCACATTCCACCTATCAATCACATTCACATTCCACTTGGTATCAGTCACATTTCACTTGAAGCCAGTCAAAATTCCACTCTTGAAACCAGTCAAATTCCACTTGAAATCAGTCAAATAGGAAAATAATATGATATACAAAATGTGATTTAAAATACTATTTATCACACTATGTCCCCAAATAAAAGATGTGCAACTGGGAAAGCAAAATTTTGCTAAATAAAATTTATCCAAGCCCTTATATGAAATAGCTTCACTAATTTGCTGAATGAAAAAAAGAATTGTTATTGTTAGTGAAGTTCAAATTTATATTTGTATCATTCTGAATAGAAAAGGTTGCAAAGAGTCCAAATTGGAAAAGTGTTTAATTTTGTATAATTTTTTCAAATATTCTTAAATAGTAATTTGTTGCAATCTTAGCCAAACAGTCATTGACATTTTGACAGCTAAACGTACTTCGTCCTTATTTAACTTACGATATTTAACACTTTAAAAGAACATTTTATTTTATAATTGTCTTAAAATTATATAGGTAAATGTTTATCAAATGGTTTTATTTTTATCTTAAATTATATCTGAACTAAATACAATAATTACTTGAATGTAGGTCACAGGGGTTATGTAGGTCACGGGGGTTTGTATTGATGTCAATTGTACTTCTGATTTGACCTAGTTTTAAATTGTGCATATAATTTGAAGTTTCTGTTTTCTGAGGTTCAATACTAAGTCACATGTAGATTTCGTGTATAAAAGTTACGTCTTAACAATGTCTTAATAGGAATGAATGAGACTCTGGTACTTGAAGTTTGGAAAAGCGTAATAACTTTATATTAAAACTAGTTCATTGCTTAAAGTTCATTATGTATATCATTTTAATACTTATGCGACCCATAAAAGCTCTTTAATATGATAATCAATTATTTCATTAATTGTTTGAAAAGTTGTTTGTAATCTTAATATCTTGAATGGACTTAAAAAGCCTTTTTTGAGTGTCCTCGAATTTCTGCCAAGTGTATTACAAATCCAACTGATCAAACTAAATTAAAATGACCCTCCTTGCACTTCAGATTTCTCCACTCGGCTAGCTATGATTAAAGTGGGTACCTTGATTACATGAAAACTCTGCTGCAATTGGCTTCAATTCCCAATTTGGTAAAATGAAGAAAAAAAATGTTGCCTTGGACTTCATTCACTTGATAATTTCTAAAAATTTCTTTTTCAAATGATAGACTTACCTGCAATTAGTCTCATATCCCCCAATTGGTGAATTGAAGAAAATATTGTTGCCTTGTACTTCATTAACTAACTTGATAATTTCTGGAATGAAACACTTTGCTACAATGTCAGTTTGCATGGTAGAACCAATGAAAAATTGAAATGATTTTCCATCTCGGATGGATCAAATGAAAACTTTTATCAAGCAAAACAAAATTTTTACACAAACAATTAGAAAAATTTGAATATAAATAGAAATATTTTCTCTGATAAACTACCAATTTAAAAAATGATGGATGTGAGAAGAGTAAAGAAACATATAATTAATCATGGCCTGCAGGACGAGGCGAGGCATAGAGGAATTTGGCCTGACAGTCTAAAATCTGCCGATCAAAGAATATTTAGTGTCATATGTTTTACCTCAGATTCCCATACGGTAACCCTGTATTTATATACCTTTAAACTATTGGTATACATTGTAAGCAAAGGAATGTAAATATTGAACTAACTGTTTATGATTTCTGTGTATCTGGTGTTCGGATTACATAATGGGACCAAATATCGTTTTTGATATAATGTCTTTTTTGAGAGGACAGCTACCATACTGTCAATGCATGATTGTATAAGGATTAATATTAAGCTTTTCTTTTCAAAAGTGGATTTACAATTGTAGATTACAGATGGGAACTGAAAAAATGTTAAGTAGAGCAAGGTGCAAAAAGTTTGGGGTATTTTTTGTGGAAAATCGATATTAAATGTTTTTATTTTTATTTCTAATTCGATCGATTGGAAGATGGCTCTTGGACACTCTCATTTGATACCTCTTGCACATTTCACATTTTTTTTTCAAATAAAGGGAGGTAATTCTAATTCATATCTGAAAAAGAAAGGAAATGGGGTAAATGTCAATGAGACAACATCTTGTATTTTTCAAACCTAGGGAATCAAATTTTTTTTTAATCAACCAACTATTGTAATTTGTACATTCCTGAAATTTCCCATCCCAAGATGCAATTTGAAAAATTTGATCAGTGCACCAATTAAGGATTGGATATTTATACAATCTGAACACATGCAGCGATGATGCAACAATTACGTAGACCACCAAATAGTAACCAGCTGCTGAAGTCAATTACATGTAAATTTCATGCCAATTTATGTCAAAATTTTATACAATGCTGTCATGTGTTAACCATGAAATCAAATCAACGGCAAACACAGGAAAAATGGGGGAGGGAAATGTGTAAAAAGATGTTAGAATATTTGAATATAAACAAGTTTTGTGCAGACACCTGTAATGTTTTACAGGTGCAAGGTTGATGTTGTGAAGCAAAGATTTCAGATTGATTAAGATTCGAAAGAATGCACATGTAGTCTGAAATTGCAATAACCCACTTTTATAACAACTTCACATGTATCGAACAATTTGTTTTTATGCCTCAGCGACGAAAAGTCTGGGTTTTTACCTTGTCTGTCCATTCGTCCCTTCATCAATCCGTCTTTACAAATAGAAACACAACTCTTTATGTTTTTCTGAAACTTTGGAAGCAAATTTCAACAATTTCAATAGAATCTAACTTATTACAAATCAGGAAACCAGAAAAAGAAAGGTAAATTAAAAGTGCCTCAATTTGGATAAAACTTTTTACAGAAAGGTTGCCTTACACCCATAGAAATGATTTTAGGGCTCACCACATGGAGATATGGTTGCTGCTCGAAATTATGAAAGGGAGATAATTCACCATTGTATGTTTTGTGGAAACAAGGATGAGGTATATTATCAGGTCCGTACTTGTACTCTGTCCACAATATTCAGTATGGTGTCCACACACATGCCATATTGATTCCAGGTTCAGTGAGCGGGTGCATAATTGGTTGTGATTCAGCAACAGCTCTAGCCTAATTTATAGAATTAATTTTTTGCTTTGTAACATACAATCATGACCAACAAATAAAATACATAGAAATTCAACTCTTAAAGGAACTTTTTTCCATTTCAAGGAAATACATTTTTGGAGGTCTAAGTATGGGGAATGACCCTGTGACTCTGACAAGCTGTCTGGTCTATGTCTTCATAAACTTTTAGTAAAACTCATCTGTCTCTGATCTAATATAAAATGTAAATCAAAAGAAAAATGTCTTAAAAAATCACAACTAATCGACCATTGCAAACATATGGGGGAGGTGGACTTCACACATAGTCTTAAAATACAGTTAACCATTCTAAACCTATGGAGAAAATGTTGATTATGATTGGTCTCAAAATGATAATTTCACCTTTGTAAACCTATGTTGAAAATATCAATTATACTTGGTCTCAAAATGATAATTTCACCATTGTTAACCTACATAGAAAATGTCAACTCACCTTAGTCTTAAAATGGCAATTTTACCACTGAAAACCTATGGTGGAACTTAAGTCTTAAAATGACAAATTTTACCATTGTAAACCTATGTTTATTACACTTAGTTTCAAAATGATATACACTTAGTCTCAAAATGATAATTTCACCATTGTAAACCTAAAGAGAAAATGTCAATTAAAGCTAGTCTTAAAATGATTTTACTAAAGTGTAAACCTATGGTGAAAATCTCAATTACATTGGTTTTAAAAATGACAATTTTACCACTGAAAACCTATGGTGAAAATGTTGATTACACTTCTCAAAATGATAATTTCACCATTGTAAACCCGAAGAGAAAATGTCAATTAAACCTAGTCTTAAAATGATTTTACTGAAGTGTAAACCTATGGTAAAAATGTCAGTTACACTTGGTTTTAAAAATGACAATTTTACCACTGTAAATTATGTTGAAAATGTCAATTACACTTAGTCAAAAAATGACAATTTCACCATTGTAAACCCACAACGTAAATGTCCATTACACTTAGTATTAAAATGATATACGTAAACCTACTGAAAATGTCAATTTTACTTGGTTTTCAAAATTATAATTTTACCATTGTAAACCTATCGGGAAATAGATGGACTTATTGTACAGACTGACCTGTACTCAGGAGAGTCAATTTTATATCTAATTTTTGTTTTTATTTTTTACAGAAAATGAAATAGATTTACTGGCTGCCATTGGACTTCCGTCGGAAAATAAGGGTGTTACATACGATATAGGACTGGAAGGTTTCCCAGCCTTTAAAATCAGTAATAAAGCTTACATACGCAAATCAGCAGAAACATTTTTTAATAATAGAATTGGTCCATTAAAAGATTTTGCTATCGGAATAACAGTAAAAGTATCTTCCTCCGATGGATTTTTATTCTCTATAAAAAATTTATACGAGACTGTGATAGCATTTGGTGTGCGCATAACTTCGATTGGAGGAAATAAACATAACGTAGTTTTATACTATACGGAAGGTCATCTAGACGGGAAAATCTCTGTTCCTATTGGAAATTTTACCGTGGATGGTATAAGTAGTAAAAGTTTTACAAAATTAGCATTTAAAGTTCAAGGTGATACTGTAACGTTATATGTCAACTGTGAAGAAGTTGGTCGCCAGAATGCTCCAAATCGTCGTCCATTAACTCTTTCCCCTGGAGCTGGATTATACATTGGACAAGGAGGACCAAATTTCGAAGGAACTTCATTTGAAGTAAGTTGTCACCTTAGTAATTAATAAATATAGCATAACTGTGCATAATTATTGGAAAAATGGATGTTAATGATGTTGTCTCCTTGACATTTACCCCATATCCTTTCTTTTTCATATTAATGCAGTACTAGTTTATTGCTGTGTGATTGACCATAATGACATCTCTTGTTTCTTCATAAGAATGCAATAATTCATATATCATAAACAGTGTATAGCAAGCTCAGTTTCCTCCTTAAATATGTTTTGACCAATCAGAAACATTCAGAACAATGATAATCCCATAATGCCTTTATATTTCTGAATCTGACCATTAGATTGATTGATTGATTGATATGGGGTTTAATGTCACTTTCAGCAGTATTTCAGCTATCTCATGATGGCCAGTTTTAGTGGTGGAGGAAGCCGGAGTGCCCAGAGAGAACCACCAACCTTGGACAGGTTACTGACATACCTTATCACATACGATTGTAAGTCGAGTGCACCCTTTTTGTAATGTCCAAAGTGGGGCACGAACTTGCACCACAGTGGTGATACTGACTACAGTGGTTGTATAAGTAGTAGAACTACCTTAACCACTCAGCCACCTGGGCCCCCTCTGACCATTAGAAGAAGACATGTGTTATAAGGAAATAAACCGTCTTGAGCCCTATGTTTTTATAACATAAAACCTTGCCAAATTTTATATGAAAATTTATCTAATTGTGTATCACACCCACCATGTTTGGCTAAATAGTCTTTTGTGAAAAAAGAAAAATATATAAACTTTGATCTTAATATAATTTATAAGGTAAACAAAAATGATAAGTTGCATTTTTCATTCTTTCTTTTTTGTGGTCAAAAATGCAAATTTATGAAAAAAGGGAAGTGCTTTTAAATGATGAACAATTGTTCTGGAAAAAAGAAATTAAAATTTATCAGAAAATTCAATGTGAAATTTGAATCATTTTAAAATTTGTGGTTAAAATGGATGTGATGGATAAAAGAAAGAGTTTAATGTACTATTCTGAATATATGCCAGGTATTAAAACAGTCTAGACAAGAAAGTAACAGGATGACATAATATGCACTGTCATGTGACCTATACCATGTGACCTTTAAACAAGTACATATTAAAAATAAATTAAAACACATGTGAACACATGTTATATTCAAGAACGTTGCAATTTTACAAAATAAATAGATGTTTATACTTGAAAAAGGACAAGTGCAAATATTTCTGTTTCGAAGTCTACCATATTTAGGCAATCATGTACTAAATCAGAGATTATACCCATACCTGTGATATCTCCCGGATCCTTAGGGAGTCTCCCGTTTTTATTAAATCCTGAAATTTGTCTCCCGCATTTGGTGGTAAAACTTCCGTATTTGGTTTGTTTATAAAAATGTGAAAAGCCCAGTAACTGTTATCTACCCTATAATGCCTGTCAATCAGCTGACTTTCAGACGAGTTCAGATTTCAATTACTCTCCAAGGCAGGATCATCAAATCTTGCATATCCATGCATCTGATCTAGGCAGATTGTGATCTACATTTTCTGCTTGATCATGAACTTACATTTAAGTTTTTGACGAGTTGAGATCTCAGTCATTTTACTTAAAGGATATTCAAACCTTGCTTATTTAAGCATATTTGATTGTACATTAGTATCCAGACAAATTAAGGTCTCTCTGACTTACATTTTCTACTTAATTAACTAAGATTCAAGTTTTCAGAAGAGCTGCAATTCAAGTCCCTGTGCAAGGTAGGATGAAGCTCAATATACCATCTTGGATAGTGAATCATTATCCAGGCAAATTTTGGTCACTAAGACCTACATTTTCTGCTTGATTTACTTACATTGAAGTTTTTTGGCAAGTTAAGGTCATAGTCTATGTTAAATGGTAGGAACATTATAAACTTTTCATATTTGTGCATCTCTGATAGTACTTCAGTATCCAGGCAAATTTTGGTCACTTTGACCTACATTTCTGTGTCATCAACTTGCATTCAAGTTTCAGATGAGTTCAGATCTCAGACAGTCCATTGTAGGATCATCAAAACTTGCATATGCATACAACTTCAATGGTAATAATATTACCCCATCCCCAAAAAAGTTAGGTATATGTTGGTTTCACCTTGTCCTGCTTCCTCAGGTGCCTGTCCATCTGTTCATATATATTACTTGTCTGAGTACCCTCTTCAAATATCTTTTTCAAAAATTCTCAGAATTGTAAATATCTTTTAAACCTATTAACCTGTAGCCATTTTCACAGAAGCTTGTAGTAGTAGTCTCAAATAACTAAATACCAAAGTTACTCTGAATTTATTTTCTGCATATGCGAATTTCGACAACTTATATATATAACTAAATACCGAAGTTACTGTATATATATCTCTTCAGTGCAGATAAAATCTAAACATCAAATATTGATGTATCAGCAGAAGTCAGGTAAGGCTAATATTGGAATAAAACACAGCTGTCTGTATCATTTTCGACATTTCAGGGTTTTCTAAAGACTTCTAGATTTAGGGAAGTTGGTGTTGGCACCTCAATGGCGTAGCTCTTATGGTCCTTAATTGTGCTGACTTTTTGATAGTTGGGGACTGTGGTCCGGCAAATCAGAAAAAAAATAATAAAAGGACCTATAGAGCTATGGTTCCGCAGCTACTCCATGACATACTTGGAGCAGTATCAGTTTATATATATATTAACATCAATACCTATATGGAAATTACAATAGTTCTAGAGTGATCTCTCAAAATGGCTGCAAGAGGGAGCATGATTTCATTTGGAACCTTGGGGCCTTTCTGATTATTTAAAGACCATTGTTCTGCTGAGTGTCATACTTTCACTTGAGAGCTTTTGTTACAAAATGTAAGGGAATGTGGGGGTCTGTTAATATTAAGTAAATGTACCTATGGCTGTTTTTGAAAGTGACCCCTACATGTACTTAACAAGTGCAACCTTTCTATTTAAAGTATATGTAATATGTTGTACATTGGAACATCTGAAAACCAACCACTGTCTGGACCAAAAATATTGGCCAGTTTGAAGAGATTCCAGTTTTTGGAGGTTTCGAAAATGGGCCTTTTGTAAGGTCAATTTAGGCTGTGAGTTAATTATTTCAGTATGCTTTTTAGCTCACCTGGCTAAAG
>MJUU01008343.1:105940-119254 GCA_002080025.1 Modiolus philippinarum | reverse complement strand
AATAACTAGAAGTGGTAGGTTGATAATATTTGGTATGTAGGTTGGTCTTGGGTAGTACATGTCAGTCTGGCAGGTGACTTTTGTCCTTGACCTCAATTTCACAGTCTAGTGAGCATGTACACTCTTCTGATTAGTTCACTTAGATTTCACACCAATTTAGAGTCCAGCAGGGACAGGCGAGACATCCTTTAGGGTCATCACTTGTATTATATAGATCTTCACGCATATTTAATGGTTGCATTGATGATTCTTTTCATGAACTACGTTTTGAAAATTAATCCGCTGTGACGTTTACTTAACAACAACGTTGACAACGTCTATTATGACGTCACTTCCTAGAGTGAAATTATGGAAAATAATTTCACAGTTAATTATCACTTTTCTTTCACTGGGAAATCTCAATCTTTCACCGCTATCTATATAATAATCAGCATTATAAGGGATGACATTTATATGTAAAAGAAAGGAAATGGAGGAAATGTCAAGGAGACAACATCCCATCGTCAGGTTAAAACGGCCCAAAACAAAGCATCTAGGAACTGTCTTCAACACAGTGAGGAACCTCACACCATATGGATACTTTAAAGAAGAATAAATTTGCAAAACTAAGAATCCTGTAAACAAACCTATGCAGGATTCAATTTGGGATCTTAAGATTATTTGTTCCTCACTAAGGAAGTTTTCTTATTACAAAAAATATCAAAATACCGTGAAAGTACTTTTATTCCTGGACATCAATTTTCATGGTTTTTCATAAAAATCACTAGTTCGTGGGTACTTAAATTTGTGGTTTCAAATTCCATACATTAAGAATCTATGAAAAATGCATTTGGTTGGGAACTTAATTTCGTGGTTTGAGTGAACCACGAAATCCACGAAAATTGGAACCCCACGAACAATTGTACTTTCACAGTATTTATCTGCATTTAATTATCACTGAGCAAAGGAGCACAGAAAAGAACAAGAATGCCACAAAAACAATGCACTATCATTTGAACCCCACAAACTCTATAAAGGTAAGCATGATCTGCTCCATGGACAAATTTATCTTATATTGATACTATACTGAATTTAGTTTCATCATATGTCAAATCTGATAGGGAACAAATAACAAATATTTGTTCACTATTAGATTTGACATGTATTTTGGTTTATGGGCTTCCACGTGTTTTGATTTTTATCCTGCAATGGTGGTATTTACTAGACGAATACGACCCTTCGAATATTTTATTTCGTATTCATAGGGTAGACTGGTAACCGGTCCGCGATTTTAAACGAAGAAAAGACAAGCGACTGGTTTAAAAGCCTCGAATACTTTGACGTCACAGTGTAAATTCTCTTATGACGTCAGGGATTATACCAAAATGGCCGAAGTTGTTTACTGTCTTCCTGGTCCCGCTTCACAAAGAAAATGCATTTTTAAATAGGGTTTAAATGATTGCAGGATAAAAACAATATACGTACATTGTCGGAAATATAAAATTTATTTGTACTCGCTGCGAAACAGGCGAGAAATGCTCGGTAAACCTCCCATTTCTACCTATTTCTAAAGCTCGGCAAATAAATTTTATATTTTCCGACAATGTACATATATTGTATATGTATCTGCACATGAGAGATATAAATCTTTGAAATGCACATATGCTGAAACTAAATTAAAAGTAACTGCAGTATTTTGTTATGCATTAGGCCATGTAAAAAAAAATTATTGGTTCTCAGGCCTTCCCTCATCTAGTTGGAGGCTTAAAAAAAGCCCCTCATTGACCCTATTTTTTTCCATTTCAATAAAATAAAAACAAAAAATTACCTCCCTCACTACATTTTTGGTGATTTTACAATGTAAAAAGATGCCTCATCTATTTCTTGGCAAATAAAAAGATAAAAAAAAATCACCTCCCTCCCTCATCTGTTTCAGTGAAAAGTGGCCTGAGAACTAAGTAATTAATTTTGTATGGCCTTAGTTTGGGGGTTTTAAAGATTATTAGCTTATCTGTTCACATCTTGTCCATGTAACATTCTTTTGTTGATAGTCACGAAACCTTGTATGTTCATGCAGCATTTATGGCTGGTAGTCTGAAAATAGACCATATCAGGATTTACCAGACCACGTCACAGTATAGAAAACATTACGTCATAAAGCCTTAGACGTCATGAAATTATGTTGTTGAAGTCTGTTTTTGGTCACATGGGGCGGACACGTTTGTGACGTAGCTGGTGAATCTTAAAAACCAGAACTCGGATTTTGTCTATTGAGGAATCACAAGCATTATTTACAATATATTAACCTTATGGTTCTATTTGACAGGTGAAAAGGGTGAAATTGGAGAAAGAGGGGAGAAAGGAGATACAGGAGGAGTTGGAATTCAAGGATTCCCTGGACAGAAAGGAGAAATGGGACAACAAGGAGAAATTGGTCCACAAGGATTACCAGGTATTCAAGGTCCTAAAGGAGAACCAGGTGACAGGGTTAGTACAACGGTAAAATATTTTGAAATGCAACTCCTTGTGGGCTGAATGTTTTGTGTGGTTTACACAGATGCATTATATTGGAAATCATGCCTTCATAGGGAAAACCACCACAAAAAGAACTAGTTTTGAAAGTTTATATATTAATTACATCTTATGTATGTAAGCTGCATTTTGATTGGTTAATAGCCATGGTATTTTTTGGCAAATACCAGGTCACAGAGACGCTTGTCATGGCATTTGTCCTGGAGTCATTTGTGGGTTTTGATGAGAGAGACTTTCAGTGTAATTAAACAGATATATCATGAACGTCGGGATATTTGCCAAAATTACAAGTCTAAGGTCTTAATTTCCCTGGCCTTCCGTCATGGAATCTTAATTTGTCTAATGATATCAAGGAGAATTTGGACAAAAACATTGACCCTTTTCTGCTGATCCAAAATAAATGTGTTCTTTTAATGTGACGTCATCAGGCATGGTTGCCTTTTTTCATGGCCTCACAATGGTAAAGTTGGAAAACAGCAAGCATATTTGACATCATAATTCACTTTCAACCAATCAGTGGCTGAGAAAAATATATTTCTCTAATTTCTATCCAGTTTTCACACTTCCTGAACGTTGTGGAAACATTTGTTCTCCTCTCTAGAGAGGAAAACAAGTTTTGTGACATTTCCCGCTAAATTCACTCGGTATACAATCCTCGGTGTTTTTCGTCCAGTCATAAGAGAAACAATTTTCACAACTTAAACATGTTAATTATGAAATTTCTCACATCTCGATAAATAAATTTTCAAATGTTTAAAAGCTTGGCAAGCCTGGCTTTCAAACATTTGCAAATTTTACTTAACTCGAGGTGATAAATTTCATAATCAACTAGTTCTCGTTATGGAAACTTTATTTCTCACACCATTTAGGAAACATGAGAATGGGACAACGATTAGAAAAATTTATATCGAATATATTGGTAATTGTCAAGTCTTATCAATAAAAAAAGTTGAAGTATACAATGCAAAGTTTTTATGCCCCTGTCTTTAGTTTTACCCTTGTTTGTAAGTCTGTATGTATGTAATTACATCTGTAATTTTCATCAAGGATAAGCTTGTTTATGGACAAATGATCTGATATTTTGTCTGAGGCATTGGTATGATGAGTTGTATTGTGTCTCCCGTTTTCAAGTCCTTCACTCATCTACTTCCTGTTTACCGATACAGTCAAACCTGTCTAAACCGAACCCTGACTAAACCCAACCAAACCAAGCACACTATGAAGACCCTTTCTATCAATTTCTTTATATTTTGAACCTGTGTAAACCAAACACCTATCTAAACGGAACAAAATCTTCAGTCCCAGAGGGGTTCGGTTTAGACAGGTTTCACTGTATCTATCTGGTGGGGGGCATCTGTGTTTATGTATGAACACATTTTCTTTTATTATACAATTCTCATCTTTATAGCTTTATTGCCTTATACCCACAGGTAAGATTTCAATGGTTCTCTGACTTGGCAAGCCTCATCATAGAAATATTGAAATCTTGCCCTTGGTTGTCTGAGATGTCTCCATCATGCACTTTCAATGGTGTAAGATTGTATAAGTGTATGGAATAATTTTTATTTTGTTTTGCAGGGTTTGCCTGGTATTGGACAGGCAGGACCAAAGGGAGAGCCAGGTATAGGTGCCAAAGTCAATACACAGGAGATTGTCGATATTATCTTGTCTCAAGTTCACATTGACCAGGGTCAGAAAGGAGAGCGAGGGGAAAAGGGAGAAAATGGAGAAGATGGTATCCAAGGAAACGATGGTAGAGATGGTATTCCAGGAAGAGATGGGCTGCCTGGTGTTGACGGAGTGAAAGTAATAATGATAAATATCCTACTTTGTCACAGTTAAGGATAATTCCAAAAATTCTAAAAATAAAAAATCCATATTATTATATTATAATTATATTCACACCTTTGTATGTTTAAAATAGACTAGGGAAAAGCCCAGTTTAAAGATGAGTCAGAAATCTCACGAGAACGAGATCTTCATTATTCATAAGGGATGAAAGTAAAATAAAACCTGAAAATTTTAAATTTTACTTCTAGACCAAAACATACAACAAAAAATAAACAAAAAAATTACTAGACTAATTCAAAAGTCACTTGGAATTTGGTACAACGGAAAGGCACTTTGGATTTAAAATGTCCAACAGTATAAAAATTCATCATCAAAACAACATGACAAAAATCTTTGCTAGGAAAAAAACTACACAATTAATTTCGTGTCAGTGTAGAAACACAACACAGTGCAATAAAAAATCAACAACAATGTTGGTAAAGTGTTACAATGGAGGGAAATGTACTCTATTCATGATGATAAAAAATGGAAATTTATGTCATAAAAACTCCATCGTGACTAGTATTATTGTTATGAAAATATAGTTTTAAACCTGTTTCCTGTTTATAACTTTAATTTCTCAAATTAAACTAGTTAAGATTTTAAAGTTAGAGGTTTAATGAGATAAAACCTGCACATTGAATGGTTTTAGTAATGAAAAACGGAAGACAAATTCATCAACATTTGGTCACACTATTTTCAGAAATTGAATAATCAGCTACTGAAGTCAAATCTGCAACCTTTTTAGCCCACCTGGCTATGCTAGGGTGAGATTTGCTATCACTTGGCATCTCATCCGTCTGTATTTAGCTCTTTTTTTCGTTGCGGAAAGCGAGACATAGGTGTTCAAAATATGACGGCTACGGCAGCGTAAACTCAAGTTACTATATAGAAGCCTTTGATGTAGGAACTTTATATTTGGTCCAAAGGTAGCTTACTGCGAACCCTATCTGTCAGACCAAAAAATCATGCGGCCTTGACCTATATATTTCGCGGTCCAGTGACCAGGTTGGTTTTTCTTGCTGAAGTCCGTTTCTCAATAACTACAAGCTAGACATGGAATATAGCTTGGTCTACCTTAGTACATGTCAGTCTGCTATATGGCTTTTGACCTTGACCTCCATGTCTCTGTCCAGTGCCCAGGTCAAGTTTTTTTGCTCAAGTCTGTTTCTCAATAACTATAAGCTTTAGGTCAATGATATTTGGTATATAGCTTGGTCTTGGTTAGTATATGTCAGTCTGCCTGGCTTTTGACCTTGACATCAATTTCACGGTCCAGTGACCAGGTTAATTTTTTTTGTTTAAGTCTGTCAATAACTACAATCTATAGGTCAATGATATTTGGTATATAGCTTGATCTTGTGTAGTACATGTCAGTCTGCCATATGGCTTTTGACCTTGACCTGAATTTCACGGTCCAGTGACCAGGTTAAGTTTTTTTGCTTAAGTCTGTTTCTCAATAGCTACAAGTGATACGTCAATGATATGTGGTATATTGCTTAGTCTTGGTTAGTACATGTCGGTCTTCCTTATGGCTTTTGACCTTGACCTCAATTTCATGGTCTAGTGAATATAGTTTAGTTTTTCTGATTAGAATAGTTTCTCAATTACTGTAAGTGGTATGGTAATAATATTTGGATTGAGGTTACACTTGAGTAGTACATGACTGTTTTAGCGACAAGCAGGGACAGGCGAGACATCTATTAGGGTCCACTCCTGTTTAAATATCTTCTCCTCTGAAACCACTGGGCAAAATGGAATCAAACTTCAACTGTATCTTGTTTCAAATTGGGTTTTTTATATGTTCTAGGTCAAACAACATGGCCACTGTTACTATAATTAGAACAGGGGTAAATAGCAATTTTTGGCAAATTGCTTGAAATCTATGATGGATATCAAAAATCTTGACTTGGTAAAAAGGGTCAGCATTACAAGATCTACCCACCCTGAAATTTTGAAGAAAATCTGATGACCCGTCTTATAATTATTGGCCTTTTCTGTAAAATGTACACAATTTATAGAAAAAAGCTTTAGCAGGTAGAGGTTAAGTTTGAATTGCAACAATGTTCAGCATGTCAAGATCTACCTTCATGGAAATTTTGAAGAAAATCCAAGTACCCATATAGGAGTTATGGCCCTTTCCTTGTCAATTTTTTTTCAAGATTTTATACCTTTTGTCTTATATTTCAAAAACACTTCGAGATGGAGATCAAGTTTAAATTGCAAAAATGTTCATTGTGTCTAGCTACATTTTATTAAACATGAATAGGTTGTCTGATCTCTTCCAAGATGGCTGCCAGTGAGAACTTAGTTAACCGTTTGACCCTATGGGAAAATACATTCAAAGATCCTCTCCTCTGAAATTATTAGGCCAATTGGAACAAAACTTGGTCACAATAGTTTTTAGTTGGCCCCTTTTGAAAAATGTTTCCGCAAGTCCGCATTACATGCAAAATGGCTGCCAGTGGGGAGTATGGTTTAACATTTGACCCTATGGGAAAAGCATTCAAAGATTTTCTCCTGTGAAACTACAAAGCCAATTGGATCCAAACTTGGTCACAATATTCCTTGGATGCTCCCCTTTAAGAAATTTGTCCATCAAGTCTGCACCTCATTCTAGATGGCCAACAACAAGGAACTTAGTTTTTCATTTGACCTTATGGGAAAGCACATTCAAAGATCGTCTCCTCTGCAACTCTGCCAATTGAAACCAAACTTAGTCACATGTGTCCTTGCCTGGTGCCCTTCACAGTTTGTAATTTTTGTCTCGCCTGTGACGAAAGGCACGGAAAGCGAGACATATGCCTACAAAGTATGACGACAGCGGCGTAAACTTTCATGTTAAGTTTTTGTGATTAGGTCATTTTCTCAGTAACTATAAGTGGCAGCACAATGATATTTGGTATATAGGTTGGTCTTGATTAGTACATGACAGTCTGCTATATGGCTTTTGTCTGTGACCTCAATTTCAAGGTCCAGTGAACTTGTGAAGTTTTTGTGCTTAGTTCAGTTTTTCAGTAACTATAAATGGTAGGTCAATGATATTTGGTATGTAGGTTTGTCTTAGACAGTACATGACAGTCTGTCATATGGCTTTTGTCCTTGACCTCAATTTCATGGTCTAGTGAGCATGTTTTAGTGAGTAGGTCATTTTCTCAGTAACTATAAGTGGTAGGTCCATGATATTTGGTATATAGGTTGGTCTTGGGTAGTACATGACAGTCTGCTATATGGTTTTTGTCTGTGACCTCAATTTCACGGTCCAATGAACATGTTGAGTTTTTATGCTTACTTTAGTTCCTCAGTAATTATAAGTGGTAGGTCAGTGATATATGGTATGGAGGTTTGTCTTAGGTAGTACATGACAGTCTGTCATATGGCTCTTGTCCATGACCTCAATTTCACGGTCTAGTGAGCATGTTAAGCTTTTTTGATTAGGTCATTTTCTCAGTAACTATAAGTGGTAGGTCAATGATATTTAGTATATAGGTTTGTTATGAGTAGTACATGGCAGTCTGCTATATGGCTTTTGTCTGTGACCTCAATTTCATGGTCCAGCGATCATGTTAAGTTTCCCAGTATCTATTAATGTAAGGTTAATAATATTTGGTATTTAGGTTTGTCTTAAATGAACATGACAGCCCGCTGTTTGCCTTAAGCCTTTGATCTCATTTTCACAGTCTAATGAACATGTTTGGTTTTTCAGTATCTATCAGTGATCAATGATATTTTCGTTTTTGGTGATCCATGACAGTCTGCTCTATTGCTTTTGTCACTTACCCTAATTTCACAGTCTAACGAATATGTTTAGTTTTCTGATTTAGTCAGTTTTAGAATTCACATCAATTTTGCGACCATGAAGGGACGGGTGAGACATCAATTTGGGTCCACACTTGTTATGTTCATTCCTCAGTTGGCCCCCTTTAAAAAGGTGACCATATCTAAAATGGTTGCCATTAAGAAATATAGTTAATTTGAGCATACTTGAAAATGAGGCCCTTAATTATTCAGATTATTTGGACTGTCCATGTCTGCCAGGTGAGTGATACAGGCTCTTGAGAGCCTCTTGTTTCTGGGATAGCCCTCAATATACATGATGTATATAGGGAATTTCAGTTATTTTTCATTGTTGAAATATTCCACTATTGAACTTAAAAAAATTACCAAATTAACAAGTGAAACTCTTTTAGAACTATTGTGCAGAACGCAATGAAATTTTGTTCATAGAACAAAAATACTGGGTAGAATGGCATGTTCATTTCGCACTTATACAAATAAAGAGTTCTGTTGCTTTAGAAACGAAATATACCTCTAAAACAGTGTGTCAGCACTTGTTTTCTATCCATTCTATGAAAGAGGTCTATTTTTAGGAGCAGGGTCTTCTTCTAAAAATTGTGAAAAAGGAACATGTGAAATGGGTGAGAAATTTCACCTTATTTTTGTGATGAAATATTGCGAAATGGATAAGAAATGAATTCTAAATCCAATTTTGTTCTTTTAAAACAAAAAAATTAATTTGAGTTAAAATTGGATTTCTTATCTATCATGGTATTGTACTTTATATTTTCAGGGTGAAAAGGGAGATTCTATTGTAGGACCCCAGGGTCTGCCAGGGGAAAATGGAGAGCCAGGTGAACAAGGATTACCCGGAGTTGCTGGACCTATAGGCCCTCAGGGTCCAGTGGGTCCTCCTGGTCCACCAGGACCGCCCGGAAAAGGAGTAAATCCAGATGGTATCATCACTGTAGGCAAGTATATTTATTACCCCCTCAAGGCCAACCTGCAGGGCTTCTGTCAGTCCAATTAATAAGTTTTTTTTTTCATTTTTGTTAGGGCCTGTAAGTCTCGTTCAATTTTTTAATTTCTGGGCACATAAATTAGACCTGAAAGTTACATTTTTGGCAAAAATATGATGTTTCAAACCAAAAATGTGAATGTCGTTATTGTCTGACATCATGTTTTGGTGGTTATCGTTTTCTTATTGAAATTTTATTGTGAAATCTTGATGTCAAATGATGAGACTTACCCTATTTGATGTGTTTTCAGTTATTGATGTGATATTTACTACGTAACTTACAGTATATATGATCCATTAATATTTGGTTGAGTTATGGCCCTTTGACTTATAAAATAGCATTAATACTATATTACTTCTGTTTGCAAAATGCTTGTGTAAATCTAGGTGAATTGTGTCAAAGTCTAGTGCTTTCTGTGAAACAATGTTTATCAAGATTTCATACATATATGAAAAAGAAAGGAAATGTGTAAATGTCAAGGAGACAACAGCCCATCTCCAGGTTAAAACGACCTAAAACATAGTATCTAGGGGTCAATGCACGGCCTTCAATACAGTGAGGAACCTCACACCATATAGCAAGCCCCGAATGGCCCAAAAAAGTAAAAAAGGCGAATAAATCAATGGAAACAATCCACATATGTGTATTGCAAAAGATAAGACCCAACAAATAAAAGTAGCACAAGAGTATCCCCCTGCCTTAGGTGACAATAGCAATAGTATAAAAGGACTACCTTAAAAGCTTGTAAGGTAAATATAGCTAGGAAACAACGACAGAAGAGTACTGAAGGAACAAACGATGTATTAATTACAAAAATCAAAGTCAAAATACATGTCAAAAACGAGAAAACAGAAAAATGATGACATTGGACCCCCCCCCCAGCAAATAAAAACAAAACAAAGACAAAAAAATAACATGCAAACTAAAGCATGCACTTTCAGTGTGAAATCTTATAAAAAAGAAGACTAACACCATTTGATACTGAAGGTTAAGCATGTCCTGCTCCATATTTATTACCTGTCATCATGTTGGCGTGTTAATCCAAGTCAAAGTGAAAATCTGTGAAGATATTTAATTGAGTTAAAAATGTCTATTTTTATTGGGACCACAGTCACTGAAAATTATATACTTGTGTGATACATAAAACAAAACAAAAAATGAATGAACAAAGACTTTTGAAACTTTAACATTTTCTGTATCCTTTGAATGGTAAGAGAACATGATTTGTAAATCATTTTGGTGACTTATTGTGTTTACTGTTTCTTACTATTTTTCAATTTCTCGCGACATAAGTGATTGGGGATGTTACTTAAAAAATATCTCTTATACAATCAAATGATTACAGTACTGATAGAACTGATCTGATGCAAAAATTGAATAACATACCTGCCAACTTTCACGATTTTGGCGTGATCTACACGATTTCAACCTTCTGTCACGATGTCACGATCGTGAAACAAAAATTTGGCATAAAACACGATTTTGAAGAAACTCACACGAAAACANTACTGATAGAACTGATCTGATGCAAAAATTGAATAATCAAAGTACTGATAGCACTGATGGACAGAAAAACAATGAGTTAATTAAAGGGGCTGTGAAAGTTGTATTACTTCTTGATTAAGTCTGATCTGTGTTGGGATCTTTTGGGTAACTTCTGTGTTTGCATCCAAACAAAATCATAAGTTTTCATGATTTAACTTTTCAATTCATGCCAGAATTTATAAATACATACATGTATTAATTTCTTCGAATCACGAAAATGTAATGAAATCCTCCAAAAGGTATATATATGTAATCATAGTAATATATTTACTTTTGAATTTTTTTTCAATCTAGATCCTGGATCTGGTGATGGTGAAGGTGAACCAGGCCCCCCTGGACCTCCAGGACCTCAAGGTCCACAAGGACCTGAAGGCCCAGTTGGACCTGTTGGACCTATGGGACAGAAGGGAGAAATTGGATTGATTGGAGCTCCAGGTATTCCTGGATTGCCAGGTTCCCCAGGTAGGTTCAAAGGTCATAAGTGAAAAAAAAATGGACATGGTCAAAACATAACAGATCAGGGTTTACTTCCTTACATTGCAAATTTCACAATTTCCTACAAATTATTTGATTTTTGGCCGGGTTGCATGGAGTGCAAATCCGGCTTATAGTATGGTGAATGTCAGGCGGGCGCCTGGCGTTTGGCAGCGAGCCGGGAAAATAGGATACCTATTTTGTGAAATCAACTCCTCCTACAGTTTTCAACCCAGGTCTTTGAAACTTTACAGAATGTTTATATATATATATATATTGAAGATGTGCACCTGACTTTATGGAATTGTTTCACTAGATTTTCCCCATTTTTCTGGACTTTGGAACTTAGACATTTTTTATCGACAGTTTCAACAAAGGGTACCTATTTTGTGAAATCAACTCCTCCTACAGTTTTCAACCTACATTTTTGAAACTTCACAAAATGTTTCTATCTATATTGTAGATGTGAACCTCCCTTTATGGAATTATTTTGAAAATTTTTACCTATTTTTACGGACTTTGGAACTTAGTCATTTTTTTATGGACATTTTCAACAAAGGGTACCTATTTTGTGAAATCAACTCCTCCTACAGTTTTCAACCTACATTTTTGAAACTTCACGAAATGTTTCTATATATATAATGTAGATGTGCACCTCCCTTTTTGGAATTATTTTGAAATTTTTTTCCTAGTTTTACAGACTTTGGAACTTAGTCATTTTTTATGGACATTTTCAACAAAGGGTACCTATTTTGTGAAATCAACTCCTCCTACAGTAATTATCTCTTACTTTTGAAACTTCACAGAATGTCTTTATATATTTTGAAGATGTGCATCTGACTTTATGGAATTATTTTGAAATTTTTTTCCTATTTTTACGGACTTTGGAACTTAGTCATTTTTTATCGACATTTTCAACAAAGGGTACCTATTTTGTGAAATCAATTCCTCCTACAATTATCATCTCTTACTTTTGAAACTTCACAGAATGTTTCTATATATTTTGAAGATGTGAATCTGACTATGGAATTATTTCCAGTATTTTTTCATATTTTTCCAGACCTTTTAACTTAGTAATTTTTTATCAATATTTTCAACATATTCTATACACAGACCCATTAGGGAACCTATAAAACAATACTTCATAGCTAGAAGCACCCAAACACAACCCGGCCATTTGAGTCTTTGACCCATTTTTAAGGCAGGTTCTCTGCCTTCTAGCTGTCGGGTAAAGCCATCTTGAAAAAAGTCTGTTTCAACCAGACTCTTACATTAAGGAGACTACTTTGTATGAAAAGAATCAGAATGATCCAGACTTTCGTTAAAAACGCGTACGGCTTACCAGTTATTCATACGAAGGCACAAAAAATAATCCATTCATGTGGCGATACAGTGTCCATTTCATGATCAACTACATCGTTTTATGTATTTATTGTATTTATTTAATATCTTTTAAGAGATACTATGCTTTTTTAATCTCAGAGCACTTAAACTGACATTCCAAATTCACGATTCGGTTCATTCATAAAAATTTCCTGCGGCGCGCTGTGATTTTACAAGTTTTTATGAATGGATACATAGTAACTTCTACTTTCGCTGTTGTAACTCGTAAAAATGTATGTATTTCTCAATATATAAGACTTTGAACCTTTTAATGGTTACACTGACGTACTCTACCTTAAAAAAGGATCAATCAAATCGTAGCTTTGTTTTCTTGTATTTTTGTCCCGACAAGTGGCGCGTTGTTTTGTTTTATTAATGGCCAACTTAATTACGCCTGCATGACATACGCCGTAATTAATAAGGGTCAAATAAGTTTCAAAATAATCCGAAATTACAACAAATGTTCTTTATGGAATACTTCAAATACATTAAAACTTTAGATAATTCAACTATGTCAACAATGAAGCACGGAAGGTTTAAACTTGATCTCCAACGGCATTCCTAATCACAAGCGTAATCAAGTACAACACTTGTACTGGATCACAAGGTCCCAAATTGTCACTGATTTGTTACAACAGGAGGAAGCGCTCGCTTGCTGAATTTCCATCATTTGCAGTGATTCCTTCTTTTGTAGTAATTCATTTTTCACGTTGTGTTGAAACAGAGATGAAATCTGTTACTATACTGCGCCAAGAACACGTTCAAGAAGGCAAGA
>MJUU01008343.1:73172-94528 GCA_002080025.1 Modiolus philippinarum | reverse complement strand
GTTCCATTCAGATCAGAGTGAGCTATTGCTACATTTTGAGTCCCCTTTGTCCTTCCAGTCGCTAATTTTATAAAACTGGATGTCTAGTTTGCATTTACGCACTGACGTTGTTATTGGTTCCAACAGTCAATTGTGAATTTTACTACCTGAAAATTTGGATCTCTTCCAACCAAAATTAATGTTACAAGTGTAATTGCATTAGAATAAAGATGACACTCCTCAACCCACACCCCCACCCCCTAATTTCCAAGATATTTCAGTAGCCCTTTGACTGATGGGACTTGACTCCTGCATAAATTTAAGCTATTTTATCAGGGAAATAGCAGTGAACTCTGTTTTACATTTGTATATTTATCAATGAAATATGGCTTTAAGGTAAAAGGTGTTGTATTTTTATGCTTAATGTTTTACATAAACTCTTTGTTGTGTATTGTTTATAGATGTATGTGCAATATATATAATTGTTTTTGTGATAGGGTAAATGCAACTGAAAGATGTTATTGTAGTTCAAAGTGAACTGTGACCCCTAATGACACAATAACTTTGCATACAAAGCATTTCAAAGCAAGCCTATTATACCTGGTACTACTTATCAAAACTGACAAAAAGTGACATTGTTCTTATAAACTTTATGTTTTGCACACACAAGGAATCATGTATTTTTTTCAACTGCAGTTTATAGTCTATTATAATTATTTCCAAAATTAATCTATAGCAATGTCCATTTCAATATACTGTAAGCATATTACTGATGCTTATTTTCGTGGGTTTATGAAACATCTATATTTGCATGTATCAATTTTCACAGTTTTCAATGTTTTAAAGGCTTTTTCTACCCAAAAACTTATTTTTACGGGTACAATTTTTCTCATTCCAGAGCCAACCCCAAAAATACCGAAAATTAGTACACCACAGAAATTAATACAGTTACAGTAATAAATCATCTTGGATCAACAAAACAAGTTTTCCATTAACACTGATAATCAGAGGTCGTGTTTTTGGTGGGAAATATTTTTAAAATGCAATTTTATTTCATAACCTGAACAAGATATATAAGTGTTATCTCTTGCTTCCACAATTGGCGGATCCAGAGGGGGGTTCTGGGGGTTGGATTCCCCTTCTTTTTTGGACAATCATGTATTTTTAATGAATATTCTGATGTTTTATTAAGAAATATGCCCAAAAAATTTCGTGCCTCGCTCCGCTCTACGAAATTTCCTTTCATTTCCAATTGGAACCCCCTCTTTTCTAATTGCCTGGATCCATGCCTGTTCCACGATCTGCGTATGCAGCCTGGCTAGATTGTTAACCCTGTCTGCCCCTAATAATCATATAATCAGACTCATAAATTCTTAAGATTGATTGGGGGTCCAAATGAAGTATCTTGTTTATTTTAAGATTGTCTGTAACCTATAGACATGGTGCCTTGCAAAATATTTTAACTTGTACAACTTGATTTTAGGGTCAGCGTGGAGAACGTGGATTTGATGGTATACAGGGACCTATAGGACCTAAAGGAGACCAGGTAAGTCATAAAAAATGATAAACAAAAAATATGTGCATATGTTGATGAGAAAATCACCCTTTAGCCCCAAAAAAAAAACAGGAATATTGTGACAAAAGGTTACAAGAACCTTTTGCAACTAGTCTCTATTTTGTTTGAAGTCTCTAAAATAGAGAATTTTGGAAAAATTATGAATACAATGAAGCCTGTCTTAATTGAAGCCTTAGAAAACCAAGAACATGGTTTAATGGTAAAAAATATTGCAATGAAGAGTTGTTTACAGCAAAAAAACAAAAAACAAAACAAAATGAAGTAAAAATCACCAGGCTTTCTCTCACCAGCATCTTTCTTTGTTGTCCATAGTCACCAAACAAGGTATAAAACTTATCATTTTCAGCTTTGAAACACAAAAAATGAAATATATGTAAGAAATAATACATTATTCAACAATCAACAACCAATCACTTTGTCTGTTTTCTGTATGCTCGGGTTCTATAAAAAAGTGTAAGGAGTCATTTAAAAATGATCAGAAAAAAGATAATTATGAAATACTGTAAACCAACTTATTTTCGCGGAAACTAATTTTCGTGATTTTCGGTTTATGGTCAAACATTTGTATAAGTGGAATAAATATTCACGGTGATTTATTTTCGCGATATTTTCCCGCTTGCGAAGATCTCGAAAATAAATTGCTCGGGGAAAATAAGTTGATTTACAGTAACACAAATGATCAAGGAAAACAGTATGTAAAAACCTTTGAATTATAAAGTAAGGGTGATGCCAGATTGTCAGAACAAATCGAATGGTTTCAAAGTAAAAGTGGACATCTGCCTAACACCCAAAGAACCCATGCGTTCCTTATCGAATTATGTCTAAATTTGAACAAATCGACAGAAAAAGGGTTTTAGATGTCCATGGAGCCACTGAGGTTCAAATGTATACTGATATCGTCTTTTACCTGTAACTCCTTGAAATGAACTTGAAACAGGAAGGAAATTTGGCCTTATTAGTAATCACAAAAATTTAGAACGTAAGTTTCGAAAGAACAGCCTCTTTATGAATCTTGTTAAATATTTCCCATGTCTATTGAATGGGGGAAGTAGCAGAATTTGGGGAAAGTGACTCCCAATTGGGACTCTTTTTGTAAAAAATATAATTTTTTTTCAGGGTGACACTGGTGAGCAAGGACCTAGAGGATTGCCAGGTGTCAATGGAGAACCAGGTGTTGCTGGTCCAATTGGACCTGTTGGACCCCAGGGTCTAGCTGGTGTTCCTGGGGCTGATGGACGTCCTGGAGAACGTGGTCCACCAGGACCTCCAGGTAAACCATATGATGGACCAACCAGAGGAGACTTTGATTTGGTAAGACATTAAATAGTTTAAATATTTCAGTTGATGTACAAATTGTAGATTTTAAATTAAAAATAAATATTTTAGCAGAAAGACACTTTCAGCTTTCAAATTAAGTAATGTTATTCCTACTAAAAACCAGTGCAAACATTTAATGTAAAATGATAGGTTTTTATAAAGTAAATCAGTCCTTAAGGGGGTTTGCTACTCTATATGAAATGAATAGGATTTCAAATAAATGTGATTTTTTGTTAAAAAATTAAAAAAGAAATAATTTAAGGGGAAAAAATGATAGGTTGATGATCTCGTTTTTGAGTTGTAAGTGATTGAAAATTTGGTGGGAAACTGAACTCCTCGGATTTTTCATAGGATTAACATTAGCAAGGTTTGATTCAAAAGACTGTGACAGAATAAATAAAATTAAATGAAATTTTCACAGAATGCTCATATAGATGTATAAAATGAAATAATGGGAAAAATTAAGGGGGGTCCATGGGCAAAAAAGTATAATGCTTTTAAATGGATAAAACCAGAGAATTCCGAAAATCTGACAGAAATCCCAAAACATGAGGGGCAAACCTCCTTAATAAAATAAATATAAAATAATGGAAGTTTTGTTTCTGATAAAAAGAATATTGTTGACAATAATGGATGAGCCAACTTATGCAATATTCAGAAACAAAACTTCTATTATTCTTTTTTATCGGTAATTAACAAAATCATATGAAAGGGCTAATTTTGGAAAATGAAAATCTAATTTTCAATTGATTGGGAAATTGATTATTGATTAGTAGAAGATATGAGCCTAACAGTATTTGTACAATTTTAAAATATATTTTCTTTTACAATAATTTTACAGGATACTGGGTCAGGAGATTGTGGAAGCTGTAAACCTGGAGAAAAGGGTGCTATTGGCCCTCCAGGTGAACGGGGACAACAAGGTTTACAAGGAGTGCAAGGTGTAATGGGTCCTTCAGGAACTCCAGGAGAAATAGGGAGCCCAGGGCCAGCAGGGGAACCTGGAATAAGAGGCCCACCAGGACCAAAGGTAAATATAACTACTAATGCATTATTGGTATGGTACAAGAAGTCTAAAAAAAATCTTGATTTTCTTCCATTTTTAAGCGGAATTCCACTCGTTTTATTCTGGTTTTGTTTAGAGCTAAAAATCATGTCTGAAATATGCAGAATTGTAATTTAAACTCAGATGAAGTCAGGCCAAGAAAATTTGATTGGTAGATTCTCATTTCACTTAACATACAAATATGGTATGGGCC
The DNA here is from genome assembly GCA_002080025.1 of Modiolus philippinarum. Lineage (NCBI taxonomy): Eukaryota > Metazoa > Mollusca > Bivalvia > Mytilida > Modiolidae > Modiolus > Modiolus philippinarum. The sequence goes on along the minus strand of MJUU01008343.1, from coordinate 90,397 downwards.
AAGGGTTGCTCAAGTTGCTTCATCATATCAGGTAATAAGTGAACATATCTGGTCACTCTAGATGAAATGGGGTTAGTTGACAGTTATGCAATAATGTAATGAATCAAGGTTGAGAATTTTCAAAAAATTTGAAGAATTTATATATTTTTGTGTTCAATTTAAAGGGAGATACTGGAGCTGATGGCAAGCATGGAAAAGCAGGAGAAAGAGGTCAGCCAGGTCAACCAGGCTTACCAGGACGACAGGGAGATCCTGGTCTGAATGGACTATCCGGAGCAAAGGTAAGCCTTGTGTTGGCAGTTCTGGTTCTTAGAAACATATAAATGCATTATATACTGAAAACCCAAATATATCATCAAGTTCTTGTTAATATCTGCAATAGAAAAATTAACTATCAAAACAACTCTTTTTGTTATGTTTTGTGGAAATAAAGGATCTTGAGAATAAGTTGGTGTAAAATATACTATGGATGTTGTGTGTGTGTGTGGGAGGGGGTTGTAGGATGGGAGCTATGAATTGAAAAATGTACCTATGGTTGAAGTTGAAGTACAATGTATCTTAAAAATATCTGTTCATTTAACTTACTTGCAAGAATTTTTTTTAACTGAAATCAACAGAAAATATGAAAACCTCATTGTTATATGCATTTTGCATATCCAAACTCTAATGACATGTATGTTTTGGATTTCATCCCTACCAGCAAAAACCTAAAGGCACATATGCTTAGGTGATTTTTGACTTTCACAGATAAAATCTTAAAATTTCACGATCATGCTTAGACATCTTCCAGCTTCTCCTACAACTCTTGCTCTGTTCTGTAGGGAAACAAATATTCTTTTTTCAGATTTACAGTGTAACCAAACACCCCCTGGACCTCTTGTTTTCTTGCAGAAGTGTTAAGATAAATGAATAATATTCTTTTTTTTCAAATTTAGGGTGAACAAGGTGAACCCGGAAAAGGCATAGTAGGACCCCAGGGTCCGACAGGAGCCCCTGGTGTACAGGGACCACCTGGACCCCCTGGTCCTCCTGGTGAAAAGATTATAATAGAAAAAGATGGAGGTTCCGGTGAAGTTGACGGAGAAAGTTCAACGCCTGGTGCAAGGGTATTTATAGTTACTTGGCAAGATATGTTAAAATTTAGTGTACATGTTTTGGATCAATTTTTGTTTCTTCTAAGTTCAGATTGTGAATTCTTTAGTATCTGTCAAAACTTGGAAAAAAAATTACATGTGTTTCAACACTTCAAAGATAAATGTGTTTAATACTTATAAACCAATACACAATAATGCTGAAAGTCTGGCAATTATAAAATGTAATGGAAGTCTCACATGTGCTTTATTAATATTATATTCTGAAGGTCTTGCATGTGTTTCAGTACTTAAAAACCTATACCGATTATACTGAAATTGTGCATCTGTTTAAACACTAATAAATAATACACAATATACTGAAAGTCTTACATGTGTTTCAACACTAAGTCTTGTAAACCAGTACACAATATACTGAAAGTCTTACATGTGTTTCAAAACTAAGTCTTGTAAACCAGTACACAATATACTGAAAGTCTTACATGTGTTTCAACACTAAGTCTTGTAAACCAGTACACAATATACTGAAAGTCTTACATGTGTTTAACACTAAGTCTTGTAAACCAGTACACAATATACTGAAAGTCTTACATGTGTTTCAACTCTAAGTCTTGTAAACCAGTACACAATATACTGAAAGTCTTACATGTGTTTCAACTCTAAGTCTTGTAAACCAGTACACAATATACTGAAAGTCATACATGTGTTTCAACACTAAGTCTTGTAAACCAGTACACAATATACTGAAAGTCTTACATGTTTTTCAACACTAAGTCTTGTAAACCAGTACACAATATACTGAAAGTCTTACATGTGTTTCAACACTAAGTCTTGTAAACCAGTACACAATATACTGAAGTCTTACATGTGTTTCAACACTAAGTCTTGTAAACCAGTACACAATATACTGAAAGTCTTACATGTGTTTCAACACTAAGTCTTGTAAACCAGTACACAATATACTGAAAGTCTTACATGTGTTTCAACAGTAAGTCATGTAAACCAGTACACAATATACTGAAAGTCTTGCATGTTTTTCAACACTAAGTCTTGTAAACCAGTACACAATATACTGAAAGTCATACATGTGTTTCAACACTAAGTCTTGTGAACCAGTACACAATATACTGAAAGTCTTACATGTGTTTCAACAGTAAGTCTTGTAAACCAGTACACAATATACTGAAAGTCTTACATGTGTTTCAACACTAAGTCTTGTAAACCAGTACATAATATACTAAAAGTCTTACATGTGTTTCAACACTAAGTCTTGTAAACCAGTACACAATATACTGAAAGTCTTACATGTGTTTCAACACTAAGTCTTATAAATACAATGTACAGTCTCACATGTATGTCAATTACAATTGCACAATTACTGAAAGTTTACATGTGTTTGAACAATCATAAGTCTTTGTGCAAAATTTTGAGTTAAGTGTAAATTAGAAAAGAAAACTAGAATAGATTATACATGTACATGTATTTTCTTTACTTAGAAAAGACAACAGACCTGTCAAGTTTCATGCGATCCGTGTGAGACTCATACGAAGCTTTTGCAAATTTGGGGCAAATTCCTTTGATCTTTTAATTTTTTCCTTTGATCTTTGACAATTGGCAAATCTCATGCGAGGGAGTTTTCAAAACTTGACAGGTCTGAGACGAAATTATATTCCAAAAAGTATATCTGGACTGGGCTTCCATTGAATACCTGTTATGTTGAACAATTATCTACACACATCTAAATTTTTAAAACTTGTTATTTTATAGGGAGAAAAGGGAGAAAGAGGAGAAGCAGGCACCCCAGGGGTTGCTGGACCAAGAGGTATTGATGGTGTCCCTGGAATTCCAGGAGATCCAGGACCGCCAGGTCCCCAAGGTCTCCAGGGACTACGTGGAGAGGATGGATTAGTTGGATTGAGAGTAAGTTGATTTGTGAAACAGATGTTTTGATTTGTGTACCATTTATTCAATTTATAAAATTCATTTTTTTTTTCATGACATTGCCACAAAGTAGATCCTAATGCAGTATTTTGGTAAATGATACTAAAATGAGCAGTTTCCCCTGTTTAATGCTTAGACATCCAGCATTTGCTTAAAATACGATATATTGGGATATCTTTTTGTGTGCTTAATTTTGGCTATGTTCATGGTTTGCACGAAAATTTGCCTCTGTGTAAATTTCACTACCCATTCAAATGCATAACACAAAAACAGTGAAATGCAAACTATTAAAACAGCTAATAGACCCCTTTCTTGTTTTGCACCAAAATCGCAAACAAAAGCCACTATGTTTTGTTGTTACATTGACTTCTTTCAAAAAATGCATGAGAGAAACATATATTATGCTCATAACATATCAGTGCTTTACATGGGACATTTTCAAAAAATGTCCACTTTTGTCTACAATAAACATCTTTGAACCAGAAATTAGATAGTAGCTGTTAATACCCTAGTATCAGTAGACACTTAATCATGAATATGCAATCTTAAACATAAACCGAAGTGTGTAGAAAGGGCAGCCAAAGTAAGCAGGTTACACCAAAATGTCCACTTCGCAACGTTTCAATTTCCTCTTTCAAAAATGAGAAAAATGTTTTTTATAACAATATTTTTTGTAGTATCTGGAACGGCAGATAATTAAGTACTAGATAACAATAAGATTCATCAACAAAATCACCAGTAAAGTACCACAAGCACCACAAGCATACTTTTAACATTTGTGACAGAAAATTATGAAAATATACAATATTCAGTTGTCAAATTCATGGCGCCGTTACATAGTGGATATAATCACACATTTAGCTGTCAAATGCGTATAAAATCCCATACTCTTCTTCTTGTCTTTATATTAATCAACAGCAAGCATGCATCATAATTCTTGCAATTTATTCTTATAAAATTTGAGGTAGAGTTGCAGCAGTATGTCCAATATACTAAGAGGATTTGTCCACTACGCAAAGTCCTTATAGGGTTGCGAAGTGGACCGTTGCACAGTGGACATATTTACATGTTACTGGTGATTTCTTCTTTGTCATATGTCCTAGAACCACAATTCAACATTTACCGTACAATGCACAAGGATACATATGATTATTATGAATTTCACGATTTTACGATGGACGTCTCTTTGAAATATTGACAGACATTTTTTGCTGTTTTGGGGCACTTAAGTCCAAAATATTCACAGATGTCCTATTCAAAAATAACTAAAATTGTCGAGCAGAAGCTATATTTAACAACAGCGAAAAAGAAAATTTTAAAATGTTAAAATTCAAAGAAATACATTTACTGGACAAAAAAATGGATTTTTTTTGAAAAAGTCCCACATGTGTACTGTCTGCAATAGTATATGGTGTGCATATTAAGTATGTAAAATATTACCAGATTTTTATACCCCACCATACATAGTGGTAAGGTATTATGTGATACCCTCAGTCGTGTGTGCGTCCATCCCCCTAAGGTTTCTGACTGATAAATTGTGAACTAAATATTAAAGCTTCCTAAATTGATATGTAACTTGTTCACCACAAAACTCGTGTCAAGTTAGAATTTGGGTTCAGAGGTCCAAGGGGGTTCGAGAGTTATTACAGTAATTTTGTTATTAGATTGACTCTTTTCAAGACATTCTATAAAGGAATTATAATGTGATTTTTTAAAAAAATCAGTGCTTTATATGTATTGACAGGGACCAGATGGTGTAGATGGTAAAGATGGAGCCCCTGGACCAATTGGACCTCAAGGACCACCTGGAGTAGATGGACAGAAGGGTGAACGAGGTCCACCTGGACCAGCAGCAACATTGCCCCCGGGTACTAGTGTTGGTAATGGACAGAAAGTAAGTGTATTCTTAATTAAATATAAGTACAGCCAAAATTTGAAGTTCAATTCATATACAATATATGTACACTGTTGGAAAATATATAATTTATTTGATGAGCTTGAGAAACAGGTAGAAATGCAAGGTTTACCGTGCATTTCTTGCCTGTTTCGCAGCGAGTACAAATAAATTTTATATTTCCTGACAATGTACGCATATTGTTTTTTTTTCTGCAATCTTTAAAAACCTACTTAAAAATGTTTTTTCCTAGTGAAGTGGGGCGTTGTAGAAAGTAAAAAACTTAGGCCATTTTGGTTAAATCTGTGACCTCATAGGTGAATTTACACTGTGACGTCAAAGTAGTGACGCTTTCAAACCAGTCGCACTGTCTTTTCTTTGTTCAAAATTGTGGGCCGGTTACCAACCTACCCTACAAATATGAATAAAAATATTCGTAGGGTTGTATTTGTCTATAAAAACAGCCATTGTAGGATAAATGGTGAGTTTGAGTCCTTTGATATTTCTGTTTCAGGGACATTTATCATTTTTGTTTGATATTTACAAAAGCAGTTTTACAAATGCACAAGTATCTTTTCACTGTATAGAATGTAAGAAAATCATCTTTTTATCTGGTTCACAGCCCCATGGCTATAGTAAAAAAAAATCTTAGATTCTCATAAGCAATTATTACTGAAATTGATAAAAGAAAGTTGATAAAATTCCCATGCCTGCACTTATTTTTTTTAAAAGGTTGGAGGAGCATATAGGATTTTAAGGATTGGTTTCCAAGCACTCTGGAAATAACAAAAACTTATGATTGATGTTTTTCTATTATAATTTTATACATGTGTTTGAGTTAATGGATTTCCAAATGTTTTGGTTTGATATGCACTGATGCGACATAAGTTGTCGAAATACGCATATGCAGAAAATAAATTAACAGTAACTTCAGTATTTTGTTATTTCACTATATAAGTACAGATATATGGAAGAAATGATCTAAAATTGGAACCCTTTCTGATCTGATGGTTAAAGATCCACTGTGCTTTTCTGTTAAAACAATAAATCATCTTTCCTGTGCCATTGTAATTGATACTTCCAACTTTCCATGTTTCATGGGCAAAATCATAGTACATATGAAATACAAAGGGAGAGAATTTATTATAAGCGAAACATTATTGCAATATAATGGAATAACATATAACAGGATGCAAAACTTGTAAGAAAAGACCTGAAGCAAGGAAGTAAAGATCAAATTTTAATTTTTTGCTGGAAAACTTAATTTTGTGAATTATTTTTTAATCTTTTAGGGTGAGAAAGGAGACAGAGGAGAACCTGGACTCCCTGGACCAGAGGGTGTACGAGGACCGGTAGGACCAAGAGGTTTAAGAGGATCTAAAGGAGACATTGGAATGACTGGGTTACCTGTAAGTTGTATGAATGTTGTAGTCTAAAACTTGAGAGAAGTTAATGCTTGTGAGGGAGCACAAGATAAAAAAATCTCTCACTTGAATGCAGAGTTAAGAAATAATATTATGCAATGGTGTTATCAAAGCTGAAAAAAAACATACCAAAGAAAGAAAGACCAAAATGGAATGAGATAGGCTGACTAGAAATTTACATGTCAGAAACTGATTTTTCCCACATAAGCTTTTTTGCTTATACTATTAGAATAAATGAATGTTAGAACTAGTATGAAAAAAATGGGGATGGGAAGGAGATCACAGCTTTAATGTTTTTTCATTCATTTCCAAGTCATCTAAGTCTTATAATATATTACTTTTTCATTTAAAAATTGAATGCATTATTTTGAAGTTTCATTGGTGTATGAAAGTGTTGACTGAAGCACATTTTTAATGAAGCGCCATAGTGCTTCATGTTGAAAATGTGCTCCTAGTGAACACTTTCATAACCCCTATGAAACTTCAAAATAATGCATTCAATTCATATTATTAAACCGAAATATAAGAAAACACAATTTATTTACATGAAAATAAATCATGTACATTAGGATTCTATTTTTACAAATTAATCCGCCACGTGAACATGTGATCAAATGTGTTTCATGGGAATTGCAACTTCACATTGACATGCTGCGTGATTGGTGTTCACCTATCAAATTGACGGAATTTAAATGAATATGCATAAAATGTAATTATTTTGTGACTGTTTCAATTATAATTAGTCAAATTCCCTACCAAGTACCAGAATTTGGCCAATATTGCATCTGAAACTGTTCAAATATTACTTCAAACAGAAGAATATTAAATCTCTTGCAGAAATAAATATATGGTGAAGGGGTCGAAAAATTTTTTAAAAAGCCCTTCAAATGTTATGAATTTTTTATTTCCTTTTCAGGGATACAGAGGATTGAGAGGAAGAAAAGGAGACCGAGGAAGGCCAGGATTTAATGGTCTAAGAGGATACAAAGGAGACGCTGGTGTAGAAGGTCCGCCTGGTCCACCGGGTCCTGCTGGTCAACCTGGTATAGGATTTTCAGGAAGTGGAGAAATTCTCAAAGGAGCTAAGGTACATGAGAATGAATAGCAGACCAACTTTCAGTTTTTGGAAATTTACTTTCACTAAATTTCTGAATTATTCAGAAAACATTTCAGGTTTTTAATATCAGGTATTCAATTTTAACTTTTCATGGGGAAAATAATACAGGGATAACTGTTTAAACTGAAACCTGACAAAACCAAAAAATTGTTTATAAAATGAAGCCTTTCAAGGTTGTATTACAGCATTTTGTCAGAGATTTCATTGTTCAGACCTCTTCCAAAAATAGTTTTCCATCAACAATCTGAGTATAATTTGTATTTCATGTAAGAATGTAGTACCTTGGCACCACTTTTTCAATATGATTCAAAGAGTTGGTTGGTAAAGTTGAAAACATAAAAGTTTGGTTGAGATATTGTTTTGATCGATTTTTTTAACATAAATTTGTAAAACTACTGTAGTTATTGTGTCACCTGCTGTTAGGAAAGCAGACATGGAGATAACTCTCCCATCTTACATCATTGTCTGTCAGTTTGTTAATCAGCAACTACTTCAATCTGAAAGTCCGATTCCAACCAATCTTTCAGGATTGTTGTACAACTGATAAATTGTTCTCTCTTTTTTTTCTGAGAGAATCATTCCGACTTATTCAGGAAATTCCAATATACAGAACTGTATTTTGTAAGACTGTTTCAAATCTCTCTCATATCCACTTCTGACAGAAAAATAGGTATGCTCAAAATACATGTCTTTCCTTGAACATATATGACTGATTTATATGAATTTTAATTGCAGGGTGGTAGAGGAGAAAGAGGTTTACCTGGTATACCTGGATCACCTGGCATAGGAGCTCAAGGTCAGTTGTTTGTATACAGCTTCCTTGTGTCAGAAATGGGGCATTATAGGTTAAGTACAAGAAAGCTTCCTGTTTCAGAAACAAGGCATTATGGTTAAAGTGCGAGGAAGTGTAACATACCAATATTCAATAAGAAATGAAGGGATATGGAGTAAATGTACTTGAGACAAAGTCTCTACAAATACGTGGTAAAACACAGCAATGGAACAATGCTTTTATTGCTGTTCTTCATCTTGAAGTCACCATGAAGCATTCAACAATGCTCATACCTCATAGTATGTTCAAGACGGCCCCTATTTGGTTCGAGTGTAATTCATTGCTAATTATCAAGCAACACTACATGCATGCTCTTCATTAATCCATGAATGCGAGGCTTGTCAACAAACATAAAATTAACTGGCAAAGTGTTCTTACAATTGCTGTCATCCGTTGCCAGACAAAAAGACTAACAGAAGACAATAACAACATTGAAACAATCACAGGGCATTCATCGAGACAAAAGTAGCGAGGGGTTAAATTTACGAATATAAAGGCCAAGCCCATGGTTAAATGACAATAACCATATACCTGCCATGAATTATTTCGATTCTAATATGACAGAAAATTGAATTTTTCATTCTGAAGCGACCTAAGAGTAAGAGAAGGCGGATTTCTCGCCTCCATTGCTGTCTGTGTCTATGACGTCACAATACACAATCTGACGTTTTCAAACAGATGCAAGTTCAAAATTCGGAACTAAAGCAAAACAATACACATTTACGTGTTTAAATGGCATGATTTAGTTAAAACTGTTCTTAACCTTTATTTCCTTCATAACCTAAGACGAAAAAAAATAAAAACATTGTTGTTTTTCATTCCGTTTACTCATATTCCAACACCATTTGCGCATGTGCAAGATATGTGATTATTGAGTGTTATACTGGTTGACGATTAACAGGGGCCATGTTAGAAATGAACTTAAAGAATGAGACAGGGTGTGTCAACAGGGTATACCTTCCTGCTATGTAGCATCTGTTACATTAGAATTGATATGTGTAAAGTAAGAATCCTACAACAAGTTAAGTAGGAAAGTTATGATGAGAAGACACAATACAAGACCCATTTTAATACATATGTAGAAACAAGTTAAAAAAAACAAGTTACTTGCAAGACAGCAAAATTGCAAACATACAACTTGCAAGCATTTTTGAAAACATGCAAATTTTGATTTTTTGAAGGCAAAAAATAATACTGATCAAATATTAACTGGTGCATCCAAAATTTGAATATAGTCACTTCATCTTCAATCCATCAGTTACTCAAAATAGAATTAACAAGGCCTCATGATGATTTGACATCAGTGATACAATGATGTGATATTTTTGCATTGTGACATAAAAATGTTTGAAGTGATATGAATAATAATGAATGACAACAGTGTATTAATACATGTAAATATGTCTGTTATTGGCATATATCTAAATGTACAACAATTTTCAAAATGACACATTTTCCCAAAATCAAAACAACAGAAAGCACATCCTTCACAACTAAGAGAAAACAAATCCTTTAGTTCAAAATAGTCATGTGGTAATGACAGGTGTCCTATAAATATATATATAAATATGAGGATTTAGTCTACTTTTAGTGATGTGGTCCAAATCTTTAAGTGGACTTTACAGGGGAAAGGAACCCTCTTTGGAAAGGTGTTTTTAGCCCTAAGGGTCCATTTTCCATTGTAAATTTTTAAGATGTAATTGTACTTAGAAGTATTTAATTGTTTTAAAGGGCGATGTAATGTTTTTAAAGGGAACTCTGAAGTCTAAGTGAGTGACTGGTTCACTGAAGATTTTCCGTAAAATGATCAATGTTTTTAAAAAAATTATATCTGTTTTACAGGACCTAAAGGAGATCGTGGAGAACCAGGACAAAATGTGAGTAACACATGAAAATAGCTCATTGTTATTAGTGCAGTTAAGCATGAACAGAAGCCATAAACAGTAAACAATGTACACAAATTTCACACATTTTCAAAAACACCAGTTACAATATGTAAAGATTTTATTTAGATTACCATGTTTGCACGACTAATTGTCCAGATCTTTGCCTTGAACCAAACAATTTTCCCACTAAGCTATTGGGATATAGAGTCCTCATAGACTTTTTGTCAGCAGAATGCATTACACATGTATTATGATAACCAAATTGCTAGTCACTAGAATGAACATGAACAGTAGAGGAATTTTGAATAGAAAACAACAGAATTTAAATTAGATATGGGATAAATGTTAATAAGAAAATCATCAAGAAACCTAGGTCATCACACAGCTTTCACAGAATCCAAGGTCATCACACAATCCAAGGTCTTTACACAGCCTATAAGAATCCAAGGTCACCATAAAGGTTCACAGAATCCAAAGTCACCACAAAGCCTCATTGGAATCCAAAGTGTCCTCACAGCATCATAAAATCCAAGGTCATTACACAACAATCATGGAATCTGTCATCCAGGTTCTAAAGAATCCAAGGTCACTTTGCACCTATTGTAAAATACACAAGGTTACTATACAGCCTTAGTAGATCTGGTGTTGCCATATACAGCTTCACTGAATCATAAGTCACCATAAACCTTTCACAGATTGCAAGGTCATCAAAAAGCTTCACTTAATCCATACCAAATAGCTATTACAGAATTAAAGGTTCAAAGATAGCCCTTCCAGATTCAAAGGTTAAGTTACAACCAAAGACAACCCCTCCAGATTCAAAGGTCAAGTAACTAACTTGGTATAATCTAACATAACACCAAACTTTGGTCCACACAACATAGGTAGAATCCAAGGGTACGTCACAACTTTTGCGGAAACCTAGGTCATCATGTTATCTTTACCCAATCAAAGATCATACCCAATTACAATATCGAACAATCGAACACATACTTGCAAAACAGTTAATGGCTATTTAGCGTGAATTACTGAAATGTTAAGGTGTCTCAGTGGTATTATTCCGCCATTTTTGTCTAATAATTGTTCATTTAGGTGTCATTCATTAAGAAATTTAACAAAATAGTTATCTAAAATGAAAAGAAAGTTCAAATGTATTAAAATTTATATTCCTTATCATTTTTATAACATTTTCGTTACAAAAACGTGAGCTAAAACACATGAGCTTGAAATCTGTTGCTGGATTTACAGAACACAGAAATTTTTAAAGGGAGATAATTTGATAAAATATTTTAACAAAGATATCACTAGAGAAATTAACATTTTTCAATTTTTCTCTCTTATTTCAACGGTGACCCCTAATTTTTATTTTTTATATGTTAACTTCATAATGATAATTAAACACATGCAAAGTATGAAAAAATTCTTAATAGATGATTCAAGCTATTCTCTCATATGATCATTTTCCCTGTCATTTCTTTGTAAAATCCTGAAATCTTCAGTTTCAGATTTTGCGCTTAAATGCACGGTGACCCCGAAATTTTATTTTATATTTTGAACAATAATACAATTGTGCTTCTACACAGAAAATTTCACAAAATTCTATAATAGGAAATTAATACCCTGCAGACACCTTAAGCTTCATGGAATTGTTATTAACGATAATTTGTATCTTTTATTTTTTGTAGGGTTTACCTGGATTCCCAGGACCACCAGGAACAGGGGAGGCAATCAGAGGCCCACCCGGTCCTCAAGGACCACCAGGACCTCCAGGACTTCCAGGTGTTGGTGGTACAGGAGGAGGAGGTGGTGGGGTAAGGTCAAAGTTCATGGGCTGGGTCAACAATTTCATCTAGTTGTTTATAATATTGAGATATTTTCTGAATACTTGGTTTCAAAGGGAAAAACTTAAATGTTTTATAATGTGATTAGTAAAGGATTTTAATTAGTAACAGCTTGAAATCTGAATTACAATTTGATGACATATTTAATAATGGCATTTAATCAATAGCTGCTGGAAGAAGAATAAATTCAAAGTTTGAATTGTGAGTTGCAAGGTTTCAGACTTTTCTTGATACAGCATTTTGCCAAGGTAAATCAAACAATTGAAAACTTCTATTTCAGATTGAAAAAAAGACTAAATAAAAGCATTAAATAAAGATTGGTCAATATCTCTTCAATGTTTTGTTATATAAGTACTTGATGTGTTGCTTTCAAAGGAAACGTTGCCGCTAGTAGTCAAGCTGACTTCAAATTAGCTTTTGCTTTGCACAATCCGATGTTAAAACAGGAATTCTGAAAATTGATTGTTTATAATGTCTGGTTCTCTATCAGTGAGTGAGATAAAAGAAGTACCAGAAGAATTGAGGAGCATTATGAAAGGAAAATTTTATATTGGTCATATTTTACAGGGAGCAGCAACATACCGAAATACCAATGAGCTTATGTCCGTGGCACGAACTCTTCCTGTTGGAACTTTATGTTATTTGATGGAAGAGGAAGAGGTGTATTTACGTGTACAGAAAGGATTCCGTGTAATAGAGGTAAACATTGTTAAAATGTTTCGTTACATAAAAGATTCTTTCACAGTTATTGCGGAGGTCATACTGTAAACCAACTTATCTTCACAACCGAAAAGTATCATAATAAAAGTATGATAATAATATCGTCACAAATACAGTGAACCCTCGTTATATCGCCACCTTTGGGACCAGAGAAAATTATGGCGATAAGCGAGGGTGGCGATATATCTAGGAAATAAATAACATAGAAACTATACAACTTTTAGAAAAATGTACCTTGAAAATGGTTGGCGATAAGTTGAGGGACCGCCGTTAAAGAGGGACGGTATAACGAGGGAGCACTGTGTATGTAACCCTTTTATCAATGCATCAATAGGAATATGACTTGAAAAATAAGTTGCAGTGAAGTTCACAGAGAGAGACAAAATACAAAAGAAAGTAACTGAAAATAAGTTGGTTTACATTCGAAACAGGCATCTTGCTAAAAAGACTACATTTTCATTACCTGTGTTAAGATTGCTCCTGTCAAATTTTTGGTGTAAAATTCACACAAAATTTGCAGGACTTCATAAATATATCAAAATTAAAACACAAAAATATCAGAATGATATATAGTACTTAACTATTAAATGACACACTAGGATGCTAGAGAATGTGAAAAAGGAATGGTTTTGAATGTGTTTTAAATAAGGAGTGTGTTTTTTTCAAATTTATATATATTTGTTTTATTTTTGTTCTTTGTAAAAACCTAACAAATATAGCAAAAATTATAACATGCAACACATTGCTTGTAATAAAATATTTTGCTGTTTGTTGAGCTACTTTGAAGCTAAAGGTTGTTGAATGAATGGTGTGAGTGCATTTTAAGGAGTGGTTTTAACCTATAATAATGAAAGCATAAGTTGTGCATGATGAGCAAAATTGAACAAATTAAGTGCATAGACTGATAAAGGAAACTTTTAAATCAAGTTTAGCTAGAACTCACACAGAGATTTATTGTATAAAGCTAAAAAGCTTAGTACACATAGATATACAATGTACATATATGTAATAAAACAATGTATAGTTTTGTTAATACAAATATATACACGATCTTAAAATGTAGAATTACTTTATTGTCATACCTCCTTATGATGAACAAATAAAAAAAAAAGAAAAGACCAAATATTTTTAGAATTACTCCTTGGTATGATAGAATATTAGCATATTACAAGACTTTTGAGGTATGAGCTCATTTGGGTTTGGAGAGGGAAACATTTCTGGGAATCGAGTAAAACTGGTACTAGACTAAATTCCTGTTGGGTTTATGCACTCTGAGGTTGCACTTTAATGTAATAATGGAATTGTGTCTTAAGAGATTTGTATTCTGCTTTCAAATTTTGCTTATGTCACCTCTGGGAATTTGACCTTGAGTTTTAGGTAATGAGCAAGCCTTGGTAACTGAACTTTCAGCTTTAAAGTTATATGCAAACTTTGGTAACTTGCCCTGGAGATTGTTAGAAGCAAGCCTTTGTAACTAAACTTTCAGCTTTAAAGTTATATGCAAGCTTTTGAAACTTGCACTGGAGATTGTTATAAGCAAGATTTAAGAACTTGGCCTTGTTCTTTAAGTTATGAGCAAGTCTTGAGAATTTGGGTTTGAGCTCTTGAGTTATTAGCAAACCTTTGGAAATAGACTTTGCACTCTTAAGTTATTAGCAAGCCTTAGAAACTTGTCCGGGAGCTCTAGGATATTAACAAGTCTTTTGGAAATGGAATTGAAGCTCTAGGTAATGAACAAGATGTGGGGAACTGGACCTTGATTTTAGCAAGACTGAGAAGTGGGCATTTAGTTCTATTATAAAGACAAGCTTATCTACTTTGTGAGATAATGAAAATATTCTTGGCCCTTGTTGGATTTCTGGTGATTAAGATCTATTATCAGCATTAACAGGGGAAGCCCTTCAAAAGGAAATTATTTGGGGGGAAACATTATACAAAGTATTTGTTTTTCATAATGAGGTTTGATTTTTGTTGCCATAGAAACAGTCTTAACAATTTAAAGATAATTTTAGAAATCACTTGTTAATTTTAAAAACTATAGAAAGTTAGAATTGTAGAAGAACTTGGGTTTATACATGTTTGGTAAGATGTTTGACCCTTTTGTATATTGGAATTTATTCCTTAGGCAAAAGATAAATTAACCTTTGGGAAAGGGAAGCTCACATCTTTGATAACAGAAAGGAATTTTTCCAGATAGGGAAAATATATGAGCTTGAGTTGTCTCCTTTATTTTCAAATATCCCAAATTGTGAAATTCTTATGCTAACATGTCTTTCCGACTAAAAAAAAAAACAAGACAAAATAAAAGAACGAAAACATTTTACGATTTTACGATTAAGTCCTCCTGGAAAAAACCTTGTAAACGCTCTCATGATATTATGTTCACTTAATTTTTTCAATAAGCATTTTGTAAAAATATTATTTTCATATTATTTAATTATAAATTTTGTAACCCTTCATTGAACACTTATATAAATATATGGAAAACAACTAGTTTCAACCAAATTTAAAACATATACCTATATATCGATATATATATAGCATAGATCTGATAAAACTGAAGTTAGAACTGACTATCAAAATAAAAAAAAAATTTTCCCAAAACTATATATTTTGATAATCTCACTAAGCCACAAACTAATTCAACATTGTATTTACTACATGCATTTTCTAAAATTTTAACCTAAATTAATTAACACTTGAGTGTATAAAACGTCATTGTTTTGATATTTCTTTAGACAAAATTTGTGAAGGTGAGTTTGTACACAGTTGGTGTTAGAATTACCTGCATTTTTTTTTTGCATTTTGCTTATGTAAAAAAAACCATTGCCGTGTACAACTTATTACAATTTTTTTTGCATTCTGCTTAACTTGTCACAATGGCGGCAATTTTTGCTTTATTGAAAAGTTTGGCTTTATCCTTCTATATTTTTATCCACTTGTATCTTTTGGTAAAAACTTGCATATACTTATACAGAAATTATACAATGCAGGATTATTTTTTTGCATAATTATCTCCCCTTTATTCTGATTTTTTTCCTTGTCTTATCTTCCTTTGAGCTTAATATATAATTTATTTAAATATATTATCTCCCTTGGACTATGTGCTTTTACATGAACTTAAAATATTGTCTCCCTTTGAATGGAGAATTGATTAAATTTGGAAATATGATTAAGAAAAAATAAATACATGTAATTACTTTTAGAGGCTCATATTTTCTTTTTTTTTTTTTTGGCAAAGTTTTGCTATTGGGTTTGTGATTTAAAATAAATTTATAGCTAAAAATGCAATAAGCTTTTTTTTTTCTATATTTGATTTATTTCTGCTATGCTAGTGTGATTTTTACAGAACTAATATTGCACATATTGAATGATTTTTGTTAGCATATCACAATTACTAACAACTTGTCGAGTATGAGGAAATATTATGTCTCCATGATATTGTTACTTTTCTCCAATTATATTGTATTGAGCAACTACAAAAGGTTGAAACAATGAATTCACTGATCAAAAAAAAAAAAGAAGACCAGTAAAGATTGATAAAGAGTGGTTATAGTTAAAGCTGCAGGAGCCTGAACCTATTTTCCATTTAAATATCATTACTACAACAAAAATGAGAGATGTATTATTGTTTTACCCTTGTAATACCCACAGCACACAAAGTTTTGGGGTATATAGGAATGTCTGACCGTCCGTTCATCTGTCAGTACATGTCCTCTGAAATGGCTGCATGGATTTTGAGGAAGTGTAATATTCATTCACCTGTTAATACACCTGTCAATTTCATTAATATTCCAACTGTACAGGAGTCTATGGTTGTATCCCGCAGTGAAATGTGGAGAATTATATTGTTTTACCCTATTCCATTCATCGATTAAATCAAATTCTGTCTGTACATGTGTATCAGTTCACATTATTCTACAGGACCATACAATTTGTCTTCAACTCACAATTTTCAGGCCAGGGCTATGACATCTAGTACATCATGAATCTAATCTGCCATTGCTAAAATGTACAGTGAATTTTCTTAACCAAACACTCTGAAAATTGAATATGGAAACCAAATGTTGGTTTTGGTCTAGAATTTTTTCCTGAATGCCTTTGTTGATTGAAATTTATAAGACTTGACCTTTGAGGTCGGCATATTGCACTTCAGTTATCAGTGTTAAGCAAGACCCATCTCTATCACAATTTTGATTCAATCCCAGAAAATAGGGAAAATACTACAGGGTAGGGAGACAATTTTCAGGACACCTTGATTTGCCATTTTTGATTTCAGGAAATTTGGATGGCCTTTTTATACGACCGCAAAAATTTTTGCGGTCGTATATTGGTATGGTGCTGTCGTCGTCGTCGTCGTCGTTGTCGGCGTCGTTGTCGTTGGCGTTGTCGTTGTCGTCGTCGTCGTCGTCGTCTGTAGACACTTTTGTTTTTGGTCAATAACTTTTGTTCCAGTAAATCAATCCTTATGAAATTTTA